>JAHWFO010057280.1:424066-488542 GCA_023313115.1 Rhysida immarginata
AACTCCTGATGTCCCTCTGTTATACTGTAAGGCCACCACCTGTATACTTTTATATTCTTGTGGTTGTTGTATTAACTGTACAATTTATATGGTTTTATTAATGGGGCCTCCATATAGTTATTCGTTTTGACACATGCTTTGTTTTGCATTAAACCTAAGTGTTTCACACCCAATCTGCTGCCCACTGTTGGTTTTTCCAACACCATAAGCAAGTCCACAACAACTCTGAGGCCCCCCCCACGAGGGTGAACCGATCGGACATGAGCCAAGTGAGCTCTGGCCCCGTGGGATGGCACACATGTACTTTAGCTTTTCTTTAATGAGCTTTGTTTGAAATATACATATAGTTTCAAATTTACCAACAAGGTGCTTGTGTTTTGCAATTGTAAACTGCTAATTGTTCACAAACATTCAATAAATGGCGATAAGATGCAAGAATTAGGAACATTTGATAAATAAAACTTAATTGCGATCACAGTAACTTTTTAGGCGAATGGTTGTTGGTATCTTGCTTTCGAGAATTTACTTTTGTGTTGCTTGACAACGGAAAATTGAGGAAAAGAAGTGAATTCTCTTTTCAAACATGTATAGCATGTTTACATTCATCGTAAATGTCCTGAGAAAAAAATAAATGGTCAAAAATCGTGAAGAGAGATATCTATCGAAGGTTTTACTTAATGGTTCACTTCTCTTTTCAGGCTAGTGGTCCTTTAAATGCAGGCTTCTTCCTCGAAAAGCTTTGTTTGCTGAAATTTTATTTCATTTTTCAATTGAATTTTACACCCATATGACAAAGAAAACATTGCAGCCATCTTTTATAGTGGCTGGCAGTGATTGCAGTTGTGCAATTCGAAACTGAACATGAACACCAAAATTGAAAATCAGTGCAGGAAACCGCATATTGCAATATCTCCTATTAAACATCTTGATAATTTTTTTTGCTTTATCGGAAACATTATTTTAATAAAAGAATGGAAAAAATTACATTAGAATTGTTACAAGTAAAAGGTTTCTATTCAAGTCAGCAGTTCTTTTCTTTTATAACAATAATCATTGCCAATAGAATACCATGGCAACCTAAGCAATGTATTAAGAGCACGGTCTATAGATATACAGGGTGATTCAAATCGTGTGTAAAACAATTTAGGAGATATTATAGAGGTCAAGGTAAACACAAAAAGTCCTATGAACATGGGTCCGAATTTGAACGATAACTGAGATATGAACAGAAATAAAAATGCTGCCACTAAGATCAACAAGTTAATAACTCAGGTTCTGTAAAGCCTAGATTAATGAACCTTGGAAGAATAACAGGGTACATAAGACTGTGTATACTGTTAAAATTTGATCAAATTCCAACAAGAAGTTTCCGAGTTACGCAGGCAAAATTGTAACAAGTGCTGGTTAGTACTCACAAGTGAACACGTGTTAGGATGTTGAATGGGTAACTCGGAAATTTCATGTTGGAATTCAGTCAAATTTTAACGGTATACACAGTTTTATGTACCCCGTTATTCCTCCAAATTTCATTAATCTAGGCTTTACAGAAGCTGAGTTATTAACTTGTGATCTTGGTGGCGGCATTTTTATTTCTGTTCCTATTTCAGTTATCATTCAAATTCGGACCCATGATCATAGGACTTTTTGTGTTTATCTTGACCTCTATAATACCTCCTTAAATTATTTTACCACTATTTGAATCAGCTTGTATATGGTCATCGAGCTTCCGCCATTTTCCATTGTTTTGAGAAGCTAAGGAAAATAGATCGTGCCAGGTGTTGCATAGGTCGCACTAGGGCTGATCGTGAGTTCTTTCATTGAAATTGAAAATAAAGTAAAGTTTCAAACTCCCGATAAGGTGACGCTGCAGGTGCAGTTGGGTCGATTGTACATGCAGTGCCACTTTTCTATAGAGTTCTCCTCCTATTGGGAGCTAGAAACTTTAGCTTCATTTTAGCAATGAAGCTCGATGACCATTTATATCTGTAGACCATGATTAAGAGCTTACAACAATGATATCGTAATTCTAACCCTGATTATTACAAACAAACTTTTTTATAACAATTAATACAATAAAAAAACCCATAACAGCAAGCATACACTTCTGATTGGTTGTCACCATTTACTTTCGATAATATCGGGGCTTTGGCTACAGAAAAGTGGACATAAATTTCAGGGGGGGGCCCCGAGTTTGAATGTGCAACCTGTATACATTTATCATAAATTTCATGACATGAAAAATAAATGATCAAAAATTGCTTTTGAAAATTTTTTTGAAAACCAAAAATAGAATTCAGAAGCCAAGCCAATGTGCCGGATTTCTGGTCATTCTGGATTTTAGGATGCCAAATTTGAGGAATTTTACTGTCAATATTTTTGATTTATAAGTGAATTTTTACATTTATTCACATTGCTTTCGTACTTTTTCACAAACATTTAATCCATATTTATAATAAACTGTCTAAATTTACAGAGCAATTATAGACAATGATCAATTTTTTTTTGTGCATTTACCTAAGTAAACAAATATTGAAGCAGATTTTACTAGGACGTTAATAACAGTTACGTTTTTTGCTGGATCCATTAGCCAATCAGAAGCCTTTATACATAAGTTTTTTTTTACATTTTGTGTAAGCGCTTATGATTGGTTAATAAGTGCAGCCATAAACATAGCTAAAAGAGCTGCTTCAATATTTGCTTATATATCTTTCCCATATCTTTTCAGTTTCTACTTCATTTATCAATGGTTTGCTGCTTCACATCTTCATGCCAATCGCCATTATTGATTACGTCATAATTCACTGTGGTGAGATCTCAACGTGAATTCTCGAATTTTCTCATGTTTCACAGAAAATTAATTTGATTCCACGAGAAATTCATGAGTTTAAATATGGATTAAATGTTTGTGAAATAGTACTGTTCGTGAAAAAGCATGAAATGTTTAAGAAAAAGTTCGAAATGATTGTGAAAAAGTACGAAAGACATGTGAAACAGCTGTATAACTATAATTGGTTACTAAAGCAGAACCAATTTAACATTTTAATTTGATGCTTTAGAAATCCCCTTCAGTCCAAATAAAATAATTAGATTATGATATGGCAAGTGAATTTTTAATCTTGTTGTAGCCTTGTTATAAATATTGTTTTGGAATTCTCATAGTTACATTATATAAATAGTAGTACTTGCCAGGATTGTATTTCTACAAACGGGACTTGGCTCTAGGGATCTAACACTGATTTTAGTTAGCAAATATACACATAGCCTACAATGATAAGAGAAAGCCTGCCCATTTGCCTTCTTCCATTGTTCAAACGGTGTCCTAAAAATTAGTCTCAAAAAGCAGGTTTTAACACTGCCTGGCAACAACTTTAAAGGACAACTCGAAGCTAATGTCTGAATTTATTTAAATTGAAAGGTCAGTATATAAATAATCACTTAGCCCTTAATGAAAAATTTCTAATCTTACTCAAAATACAGGGCGATTCTGAATTTCAGCACGGTTGCACGTCAGTTTCTGAATGACCGCTTTCCCGCAAGATGGATTGGACGTGCAGGGATAGTGGCATGGCCTCCTCGTTCTCCTGACCTCAATTGTCTCGATTTCTATCTGTGGGGGCATGTTAAGGATAATGTTTATGCAACACCATCATGGATTCGAATGAGCTATGGGACTGTATTGTTGTCGAATTTGATACCATTAGGAACCGCACAGGAGTGTTAGAACATGTTCGCCGTTCGTTTCAGAGATGTCTGCACGCCTGTGTTGAAGCACATGGGTGTCATTTGGAACAATATCTGTAAAACAAACCTCACAGGGGCACCCAAATTTGGACACCATTTTTCTCGTTAACGGTTGAGTTTCAGACCCATGTTGATAGGGCATTTGTTTCATATTTGGCCATGGGGAGTACGCATGCGAAGTTTGTGACGGTTTCAGACTCGCCCTGTATATAACACTAACGAGAATTACGAAGTTCAAGGTCACCTCCCCTGATCAATTTACATGTAGAGGAAGTGGTGTAATCATTAGGGTCTAGTGTAAACAGTTTTAATGTGTATTTATACAGTACACATGCTATTTACGATCGCTTAAGCATGCAAAGAGAGTGATTATACTAGCAGTTATAGATGTCTATTTCAGTTCTTTTATAGAAGACATGAAAGATATTTCATTAGGATATGGTACATATATCCAGCCTTCCTATTTTTAACCACTATGTCGCGATCTTTCTTCGCATAAGACTAAATCACCTCACCCGTCGGAAAATGCGCAATGCCAAAAACTGATGCGGTTGTAAATAAGTATAATTATTGACCATGCTTATTGTAAATAGACACTACTTGTATAAATGTTAATATAAATTCTGCCTGATAATATAAATTCCTTTGGCAAAATAGGCATCATTGTAATGAGTGCAGTGATGCCGAAGAAGATGGAAAACATTGTGTGGCTGAGGCAGAGATAGTTGGGAGAATTCCTGATGGTTTCTTGCACTAAGAATTCACGGAGCATACTACATTCAACAAAGTATGTTTAGATGGTAATGCTTTGAAAGTCACTTTGTGCGAGAGTGTCGAGAAATCTGATGGTGTAATAAACAAGTTAGTAACCAAACTTCTTGAGATAGAAAAGAAACTTTGATGGCTGTGTCAAAGGATAGCCTAAGATTAATATTGCCACAGTATTAAAAAATGCCACAAAAAGCATATGAGCTTCCATTTAACATGCTATTTACCAGGAACCGTAATTACCGGTACCTAGTATTTAATAAAATGCCATTCTTAGCAAGGTTTACTACTTCCGCCTTAATAGATAATAGCAGTTCTTAAGTAAATTACATTAGAGCAAAGTGTTCTTATTTTTTGGCTTTTTTTTTTTATAAGTTTATTTATGAGTGTCCTGTACATCCTTTACTTTTGGCCACCAATTATCAAATGCTTAATATAATATTTCTTTGATTTCAATTTTGTGTTTCTTTTTCTTTATGGTGATTTGTTTTCTAGGTTCATGCCATTCCACTGCGGTCTAGCTGGGTTATGACTTGTGCCTATGCTCCATCAGGCAGTTACGTTGCATGTGGTGGCCTCGATAACATTTGTTCTATATATAGTTTGAAAACAAGAGAAGGAAATGTCCGAGTGAGTCGTGAATTACCAGGCCACACGGGCTATTTGTCTTGCTGTCGATTTCTGGATGATAACCAAATAGTTACCAGTTCCGGAGATATGACATGGTAAAAACTTTTGTTTATTGTTTATGTTGATTATTTTATGGTAGAGCTTTAAAAAAGCTAATATGAATTTTTACAATTAAAAAAATATTTTTTAAAATAATAAATCGAAGTTTTGAATTTGATAAATTTCTGTATAGCAGCCCTGTGCAAGCAAAAGCCACGAGCGAAAATGCTCACGCGCCGGTTTTAAAACGAGCACTCGTAAGTTGGGTCCCACTTTCACAAAGAAGGATCAGAATAAAATAAAGTGTGCCTAAACCTGTAATTCCTTTAAATTCCTTGAATCACTTTTTAGTCTTATTCCATAATTGATTTGTCCGAATGTGAATAGGAAGGAAACTGTAGATATAGTTTGTCGCTAAGTTATTTCAAAAATCAAATTCAATAAAGTGATTTCCATTTATCGCTCGTTAATTTGTCTTTATTCAGATTCCCTTCACCCCAATCCTTCTCCTTCATGGTCATCACTGCTTTGTGAGCTGGCTGTCAGCACGTTTCTTCTGGTGAGGACAAGCTGGCTCACATGGTCATTTTTTGTGTCCAGGACTGATGTATAGTTTAAAATGTCCTTGAATAAGCCAGAAATCCTTTGCTCCTCCCAAAATAACATTTCTTTTTTAAATTTATGAATTGACTAATTTGATGAATTTTTGCCTACTTTAATTTAGCGCTCTCTGGGATATCGAAACAGGCCAACAATGCACTTCTTTTACTGGTCACACTGGAGATGTAATGAGTCTGTCCTTATCTCCTGACATGAGGACTTTCGTTTCTGGTGCATGTGATGCATCGGCAAAGGTAATTTTAAACTTTTTTTTTTTCCTCCTAAGGTTAGATGCTTGAATTTAATGTATGAACCTCTCACAAGCCATAATGAATTAACTCCATAAAACAAAAAGTAGAGAAAATTGATGATCTTGTACACATTATTCCCTTCAGTCAAACAATTTATTTTCATTAAAATTGTTATTTTAATATATGGTAATTTGTATAATTGAAGTTAAGAATGTTTGATTCCTGAAAAGGTAAGCACTAATTACATTCTTGGGTGTGTATTTATGAAAAGTGGAGTTAATTGGTTTGGCTTCTTAAAAGGCTGTTATACTATAATCAGTTACTGTTACTATGCAGTAGCCTTATTAATGTAAGTTGAATGCTCAGGAGACAACGGGCATTCTTGAGCACCTTTACTTCTGTAAAAGTCGATTTGATATGGGATTTATTTATTTACTTACTAATTAGTTAATTAATTAATTTTTTTTTAATAACAGAAGTAGTTAGGAATCTTGCTGATTCTATTTTTCATGAATACTTGGTTTGAATTGAGAGTAGGGTAGTACAATAATAGTTTATCCAACGAGTTGGAGTAGGCATGGCCTGGCATTGTTATTGATTAATCATGTCAGCAATCGATGCATATGAAAGTAGGGATAATTTGTTATCTATGCAGGCAGCCTGCAGTCAGTTCACATTCAGACAAATAATCATAATGGCTACCATCTTTGGAATTCGAGAACGAACCATTCACAGCCAAGCTAGGAAATGTTTCTAACATGCTAATAGAGGAAATATTTAAAGCAATACAAGTTTGGGGGACCTCTGTTTGAAGAATTGTTCAAGATGTAAATAGCCTTACTTCGGAAACTCGAACGATTTATGAAAACTGCAATTGAAAATGCAACTCCTGAAACTAGAAAAAATGTAGGTAGTAAAAGTGCATAATGGAGAGGGATCTGTGGTATCCTAACCCCCTTTTTCCTTATAGTATCATTTCTTTTGTATCAATGAATTCCATATCCAAGCTGCTTTCCAGGAACAAAAAAAACAAAAAAAAACAAAAAACCCAAACATTCAGGTGAAACAAAAATATCTGGAAACCGATTGTTTAATTGAAGAACAAATGGAGCTGCTAATAATTCATATGAATGACAAGAATAGCAGCAGTGATGAAGAGTGGAATGACATTCACATTCTCGGCAATCTCCCTAAGTTTGGATTTATTTTAACAAAGTCTTTTTCAAGACTAACACATCAAAAGGCTATTATAATGGTTACTAAATAAACAAGAGATCAAAATTTTATTGAAATATTTGTGATTCATTTTTTAATTCTAATTCATTAAAAGAAATAACAAAAGCAGTAAATAAAAACTGATTTATCAAACTATAAATAAAGGAGAACATGTGAGTATGTTACACGAAACAATTTAAATGTGGGAGCTTTGCAACAATATTAATTGAATTCAAAACTAATTACTGTGCAAATTGCGCATGGATAAAACCTTGTTAAAGAATAAAATAACATTGATCTATTGGCTTTAATTTTTAATTAAACCTTTATCATGCATATGAAATAGGACGAGATAGGACCCTTTTTTTAATTCAATGTGCATAGTAATATAATTTGACTACGAAATAAAAAATAAAAATATTATAAAAAGCTTCACAATTAAGACCTAATCCAGGATGGATCAATCGCAAAATTCACACCTGTCAGAATTTCCTACGCTTCATCCATTCCAACTCTTGCTGGATCAAGTATAAAAAGTCTTGTATCATGTTCCTCTCATCGAATATAATAATATTCCATATTTTTCACATCAATAACCCACTAACGAGATAAACCCGCATCCCTGAATAACCCGTAAAAATTTCATGAACTAAACTCGCACCCTTGTATTCCTGAACTAAACTCGTGAGAATATTTGCATTGGCCTTTGCCGAAAACTAATATGAAAGTGACCTCTCAAAAAGAAGTCTATCCATGCTTATTTATGTTATTTATTGTTACTATTATAATTATCTCCTGTTAAATAAAATCATAAATGAAATAATTTTTTTTTTTTTAATGTAGACCTGCCTCATTAATATTTATTGATTTTATATTATAATACTAACCATGAGATCTCTGGTGCCGAGTTTGCTTAGTATGTGGTGGCTAGAGCGTTCGGGAAAGTTCAGAACCCACAGTCATTGTAAAAACAAACAAACAAACAAACAAACAAAACCGCACCTCTCCCCCCTCTTCAGAATGGGTATTGATGGAAAAATACGGTAATGTGGATTAACGTGGCAGCAATTGAGCCAATTGAAATTGAAAGCGTATAATTTTTAATGGGGCGTGCATGTAAGTGAGAATTAATATCTTGCTACAAAAGCAATCTAAAATAAAGCAATGTGTATTATTTCCTGTAAAACCAACAAACATGAACTGATAAATTCAGTGCATACCAAAAATGCAGTATATGGTACATATATAATCATACAAAAGGTGGAAATTCTTAATTTTCCTCTGTTATGAATTAAGAAAGAAATATCATGGTTTTCAATTCCTGATGTTGTTGATGGTTAATTGATGTGAACATTTTATCTAAGAGAACTCATTAAAATTTTCTAAGAAGATTTTTCATTATTTATAATATGCTTCATGTTTTATAATCCTAAATAGTTATGGGATATACGTGATGGAATGTGCAAACAGACCTTTTCCGGACACGAATCCGATATCAATGCAGTGACGGTAAGTATCGTTATGGGATTTGCTCACATTTACGTTAAATATTTTTGCGATATCTTTTATTGTTCCTTCCTTTAGTTTTTTCCCAATGGTAATGCGTTTGCAACTGGGTCAGATGATGCTACTTGTCGTCTGTTTGATATTCGTGCTGATCAAGAATTAGCCATGTACTCGCACGACAACATCATCTGTGGCATCACTTCAGTGGCATTTTCAAAAAGTGGCCGTTTGTTATTAGCCGGTTATGATGATTTTAATTGCAATGTTTGGGATTCTATGAAGACGGAAAGAGCTGGTAAGTTGTTTTTCTTTGGAAGATTGTGTATATATTATAGCATCAACAAATAAAATTATTAAAGAAACGTTTGAATTTGATTTAATTTTTAGGTGTTCTTGCTGGACATGATAATCGAGTAAGCTGCTTGGGTGTGACAGAGGATGGTATGGCAGTAGCAACGGGTTCCTGGGATAGTTTTCTCAAGATTTGGAATTAATGAAGGCATAACCCCTCCTCTGCCGCGACTGTGCTCTCATTTGAGCTTGAAGAGTCAACAATCACTGCGTGATTCCATTCTAAAGATATTGAAACAAAAAACCAATTCAGCAAGAAGGGAAACCATGTTCATATGTTCATCAGTAAATTTTATTTATTATAATTTTTCCTAAATGTGCAAGAGAAGACCAAAAGTTCAATAAAATTGGGGGAGGAGGACATTTTATGAACTTGATGGGTTTAATAATTCATTAAAGGAAAAAAACAAAAAAAAAGCTGCAATTACTGTCTTTCCAACAGGATTTACGATCTTTTCTTCTTATTGCAGTTTTGCCTAGAGACCTAAGGAGTAGCTTTCTTATTTGTTTTTATTATTATTTTTTTTTATTATTATTTTATTTTATTTGAATAACTGGTTTCTTTGGGTTGGGCATTTATCTTTCCTTCCAAAGATGCACACAGGCCAACTATTTATCTAGTCATCTTTCGTATTTGAATTTCTTTTTTTTTTTTTTCTTACCACATTCATGTCTTAATATTAGGTCTCCTCTTCCTGTGTTTGATCATTGAGAAGCATAAAAATGTTTAACTGGTGTTATATCCTCCCTCCTCCCTCCTTGAGCATCTCCCTATGTTTTCAAGTAAATGGTATTTATCTGTTTCTGCTGTGTATTTATATTTCATTGAGGTAACTGCTGAATTCATTAATCTGTTTACAATATCCTCCACCATAGCATTGCCTTAGTTACCAAATTTTCTCACTATTTTTAATAGGTTTTTAATTAAATGATTAAATGATGTCATTCCTTTTTTTCTTTACAAATTTTTTATCGGCCTTATAGCAACAACAGGTGGCCGGATTCTAGATAATATATTTATATATATGTAAATATATATATGTATTTATATACATATAAATATGTAAATAAATATATATATTTATATACATATATGTATAAATTTATATGTATTTTGTTTTTCATTTTATTACTTTATTAATTTTTTTTAAACTTTTTTTTGTGATGTAAAACAAAGATGTGCTACAGATATCAAAATGTCTGCAGAGTCATCTTGTGAAAGCTCAAAAATTAACCTTTGTATTTGGTACACATTTTAACAAATGTGTTTATTAAGTGCTACACACACATACACACATTCGTACACACATACATACACAAATATACACAAACACAGTGACATAATCTAATTGTTTATAAGAAATCAAATTTTCACTTCAAAAAGTATCAACAAAAACTTTTGTACATGATATTAAAAGCCAGCTTCCATCTACTGTTTACTTTACTGTAAACAAATGACTTCTTAACGTGGGATAGTGCCAGTGCTGCTTCAAAAGAAAACTTCATAGTAGTTATTTGCAATTTGCTAGATTTTCCATCCCTCTTCCCCTGTTTTTTTTTTTTTTTATTTATTTATTTTTATTATTATTATTAATCTTTATATAAATTATTATACCCTTCCCTGGAGAAATTGGCTAAATATTTCTTGGGACCACAAGTGGAGTTTAAAGCTGTTGGAATTAAGAAGTGTGTTCAGTAACTCTGATGATAAAATACTACAAAATAAAATTTGTTTTGTACCCCCTCCCATCATAATTTCCTCTGTAAAAGTGCTCTACTGATTCTGCCTTCTGAAGACTGCCAACTACACGAATTAACCATGTGAGCAGATCTTCCCGTAGCGTCTAAAGATTGTTGGCAATATCATGGAGTTAATTTAAGAAAACACCAAAAATGTTCTATCATGCCAACTAAAGGATGAATAATAACGAAGTAATTTTGATTGCAAACGAATATGAGGTTTCCCTCCTCCCATACTTATCGTTAAATGTCGCAAAGAAAGATTGTGACTGTTGTTATCACTGATGGTTTCAGCAAAATTATAAATTTTGTTTATACTTGTTTGTTTTAAACGTTTCATTTCAGGCTTCTTGAAATTAGAGAAACAATATTTTCACCAAGCATATATGTGATAAAGGTATGACTACATCTGAATCACAATTGTAACAATTCCTGATAGGAGTTTTGATAAATGATTTTGCCAACTCTGGTATAAATATGTCACTATTTAACAAAAATAATGCCAAGAACTTTATAAACTTTTTTTTACATGCCTGTTCCCTGATTTTGTGTTAGTGTATTTGATAAAGTTTATGAAACTGAACTCTTTTGACATTATAATTATTACCACAAAAAAAATAAAAAAATAAATTATGTTGCCATAGCCAGTCTATTATTGTTTATAGCAGATGTTTATAATTGAAATATATTACGTAATGAATCGAATTCATTACTGGTAAATTTCAAATATTGGTTTATATTGTGGCACGATTTTTTTTTCCCCTCTTTATGTTCAAAAAAGAAAGCAAAATGTAAACAAATTATTAAAAAATATTCATCTAATGATGGTTGAATTTTGAATGTAATCAAGTTGTAGATTAAAAGTAGCTGTAATGATAGTTAACTGTCTTATTATTCCATGAAATGTAACAGTTTTATTTTAATGATTCCATTTATTTATCTTCTAAGATACATTTGAGGAGAATAAGCGTGCCTTTGGTGAGACCAGCAAAGTAAATTTTTTATTTTTTTCTTTTGTTGATTTATTTTGTTTTTGTATTTTCATTGCATAATCTTCAATAAAAGGAATTATTAAAATTGGTAAGATAATTTATGGAAAGGGGAAAAAAAAGTATTGGAAAGATTGAAGTTTATTTAAGGGATAATATCAGAACTCCTGGTCTCAACAAGGGAATGTTCCTTCCTTGGCATTGATTCACGCCTAGGCTTTGGTGGGGTTTGAGAAATTTACATTTTTCAAAGCGTTTTTCTTAAGATGGCTAATCACTGCAATTCTACTTTTTGTAAGCTGATTTTTAATCTTTCCCAGCAGTTAACGGTTGCAAACGCATTTTTTTAATGTTTCAACTGTTTAAACTTTTAGTCATCTTCTGAAATCCCTAGATACTTAGAGGAAACTATACTGTCTGTTTTATCATTTACCATCCAAATGTAAGATTTTGTTTTAATGTTGTCAATCCAAAAAATTTCTCATGTAGATCTCAAAAAAAAATTATAAAAAAATAAAAAAATGGAGACAACAGCAGATGTAAAGTTTAATATGTAGATTTGCCTTCTTTGTGTGAAGACTTTTGTATGTAGTGTATACCTCATGTACAGTTGCGTGGCGTGAAATACCAGTGACATTTTGCATGGCATTGCTAACATCTTAACAAATATTGGAAGCTAACAATCCTATTATTAATTTGATCTAATAGAAATTAAAAACCACTGAAATTTTTAAATTGGATTTAAAAAATATATACTTAAAAAAGAAAAAAAAATGGTGAGTAGGAGTTGATTTGGGTAAATATGGTTGGGGTTGGGGGGGGGGGGAATGCACAGAATAGAACCCACTGAAGAAACTGCCATTTATATGTGGGCTATTTGTGAGTGACAAGCCATTTGTTGCATAATAAATGTTAAATGAGTGAACAGATAAAACCTTTGCCCAGGATTTAATGTAAAAATGGATTGATAATCAATCCATATATAATTTTAGGTTGATAACTTCTTTTAAATTTGTTGAGTGTTAGCAGTGATTATAGTCTTTTGGAATCATTTTTCAAACAAAATATATAAATAAATGATTCTAAAGCTTTGTGGGTATAAGAATATTTTTTTTTCTGCATGTGCATTTTTCTTAAATACAACCACCCCAACTTCAAAAAAAAAATGTCAATTTGAATCATCAACTTTCCAAGTTATCACAATGAATATTCCACTCATTACAGAGCTGATTATCAGCCTTAGCTTTTCAATCATGTTTGTGACTTACCCATTCTGTATTGTAATTTAACTTGTCTAATAAAGCTATTTGTCTTTAACATAACATGGTGTGGTGTTTATTTATTGCATTAGGAGGTATAAATATTTTAAAATTCTAGTTTTTGGAGCTTTTTTACGGAAAATTCCTTTCATTTTGCTTTAATGAAAAAGTGTTAATGAAACTGAAATCTAAAATGTTGAAAGTCGATATGGCCTTTCATCAGTTTGGGAGTTGTTGCAGATAAGTTATCAAATATTTTAGAAGAAACTCCAAAATAATTTTTTTTTACACTAATTAAATCTTACTTTTAAAGGATGGAAAGTTATTACCAAGGTAACCAAAAGAATGAAAATGTTAACATCACCTCTATTATCTTGAGAATTTGACAATTGTGTTGTGATTTTGAATGATCAAAATATATTTCTTATATTTAGGTTGGCAAGAAGATGCCCAGTAAAAGCAGAAAAAATAAAATTTATAAAAGCCTAATTAAAATCTGGTAACTGTGGCATGAATGCTTTTATATCATTGCAATATCAGTAGCAACAACAAAAAATAAATACGGGTGTTCGTGTTATCTATTACTTTTAATTTTTTCCTGTTCAACATGAAGTTGCATATTATTTTCTTCGTCGTGATTTTGCAACTTGCAAACGGCTATATAACATGGCTTGAAAAACGCTTTCCATTGCCGGTACTATGTTATTCATAAGCATTTTTCTAACTAGAAAACTTATTTTATAGCTTGTAATGTTTTTTTCAGGGTACACCTTCACCTCCTGGTTCTCCATGGCCTATGCCACTGAGTTGGCAAAGTTATTCCACCCTCTTAACATTAGATCCTTCACATTTTTCATTTGAATCTAATATCAAATGCAATATTCTCGACAAGGCTTTTGCCAGATACAAAAGTTGCATATTTACAAATCAAAGATTAAAGCCAGATCCCAATTTAGTAGCATTAAACAAAGTTAATATTACTGTTGAAAATAAAGATTGTCCAACATCAATTCATTTAGGTGAAGATGAATCGTGTAAGTAGCAATTTCTTTCTGTAGAATTCAATTTAATGACTTGGTTTGCTATTTTATATATATTATGAAAAACTTTGTTTACTTAAGATTCTCTTACGGTAATTGGTGGTGTCGAACGCGAAGAAGATAATGTGAATTTTAACAGATTGCATCCTCATGTAGATGTGATGACCAATTCTATATGGGGTGCTTTGAGAGGTAAAATATCAAATCTGTTAATTTAATAATTTTCATGTTATTTAAGTGAAGAAATATGTAAATTTTTATAGCATTGGAGACTCTTTCACAATTGATTTGGCGTAAAAATAATTCGGTAATATGTTAGTGATATTACATTAGTATGTGTTTTTTTAAGAAAAGTCAAGTTGTAAAAAGTAATGGTATGAAATTAATTTTATTCAGCTTGTGATAAACGAAACTTCCATAAATGATGCTCCTCGTTATGAACATAGGGGTATTCTTTTGGACACCGCAAGACATTTCCTGCCCGTTTCTGTTCTAAAGAAAAATCTAGTAAGATTAAACAAATTTAGGCAAGCTATTTCGTAATGTTTTTATTTTCAAATGAAATGTTACTGAAGTTGAGTTGAGCAACTATTGCTGATAATCCTCAAGTGTTTGATTATGTATAAAATTGATTGTATTTTTGAAGGGGGAGATATCATAAATATATATCAGAAACTTGTTTTGCAAAAAATTTAACAGAAATATTGATTAAATGATTTGCATGAGCTTGCATTGGGAGGAGTTAAACATTAAATGGAAACATTTGCTGCAAACTGGTTAGATGGCTGAATTTAAATTTGGACTATTGAATTTATAGCAAGGGAAACATCAGCAGCTTAGCTGTGAGGTTAATTACATTCACATAACAGACAGGAAGGCATTCAAACGTTTGATAAAATAAGAAATTTCTTTGATAAATGAAAATCAATGGTTCAATTAATTCAGTATTTGTATTAGAATTACCTTTGCAGCAGTGTTTAATTATTTGAAAGAGCAAGTTTAATTACTATTCTTCACCTCAAGAGTCTTGAAATTAGTACTTTTGTTTTATCATGGTATTTTAACACTGTTTTCAGTGTAATATTGCAGTGTTTTATCTTTTTGGATGGTGCATGAGCTTTCTTTTTAGTACTGCTATGGATAGTATGAAATTGCAGGTACTTAAAGTATTAACCTAACCACACAAAATTAATGACCTGAGTCTATGTTGTGAAATGCAAATATTATCCTTCCATTATCCAACTTAAATTTTGGCGCTATACACTGTGGCATATAAAATTCTCCACACATCCAGCACTCCAAAGCGTGACCACCTGATTAGAACTATAAAATGAGCTTCATTTCTGTATAAAATTTGTTAACATTATTCCAGCAGCTAATTGCAACAAGCATTTTACCAAGTTAGAGGTTGTTTTCAATTTTTGTTTTTATTATCATTGGTTCATGTGTAGCTGCTGACCTGTGGGAATCCAACTTTTGGAATTCCACATAAATCGTCTTACTGTAACCATTACGAATAGAATTAAATAATGTGATCACTCATGCAGTAACCAATGCTAAAATCAGGTGAGCTGGCAGATGTGTGAAATAATGCCTCTGTTGGTATTGACCAACTTCAAATCATTTTCACGTTTGTGTTAAATTTGTTGTATATTTGTTGTATTTATGAGTGATGAGCGTTTTAATAATGGTTATTAAATTATGGTGTAATTTGTACCGGTATATTGTTTGTTAAGTTGAAAATGGTATTTTTTAACTCTTATTTTAAAATATTGATAGCAAAACATGAAAAGCAGTGTGAATGTATGGCAAGTTATTTTATATCTGTGAAGAAGTGAAAAATTTTTTTGGCTAGGCTGATACAGATATCCTCATCTAAGCTGTGAATGATTTCCAGTACATCAATAAAATTTTAACAGTATAAGAAAGTAGCTTCCAGCCATATCCCCCATTGAGCAATAAAAAATAAACATCAAAATATTTTTGCAAAACATACATTAAGACAATAATAAAAAAATTTTCTTTAAAATATTTATGAGCAAAGACCATGAAATGATAACAGACTAATAATCATTATTGATACACCAATAGCTTAACAAATAGAATAAGATTTGTTATGGAAATAGATAAAAATTCTTAAAGAGTAGTAAGAAGAAAAAAGAAACCGCATTTGAAGGTAATTTTTAAAACTACAGCTAATGTTTCATCTATTTACTTATAAGCGAGTGCTGAAAACCTGCTCCTCGCTGGTTCATAACTTGTGCAGTGATATCTTGCATGTGCACCAGAAAACTAATCAAAGAATCGCTTTCTAATTCTATTTGTTATGCTGTATGGACTCCTGGAAGTTTTAATAATGGTTTTAAAAAAAGAAAGATGAGATGAAATGATGATACACTTTATTTACTAGGTAACCACAAGTTCTTGCCGTTTTTAATTCCAGAAAACAAAATGATGTACACAAAATTTAGCGTATCACTAGTCCCCAAAGTAATCCCCATTGGAAACTAGCACCTTCTGCCAACGTGTCTCCAGTTGATCAATCCCCTGGCTGTAAAACTTGCCGTTCTTGGACTCAAAGAAGTCCATGAGTGCCTTTTGCAGATCTGTATCATTGGTGTAGGATTTTCCACGAAGATAGTTGTCCAGAGAATGGAAAAGGTGATAATCTGTTGGAGCAAGATCTGGTGAATAAGTTTTCCTGCCAAGCCACTCTATGGTTTCCCTGGCCATCTGCCCACATGTGGTCAGGCATTGTCATGAAGGAAGAATACCCCTTTGCAATTCACCAATGCTGGCTCCTGCTGCAATGCCTGTTGCACATGTTCCAACTGCTGGGAGTACAGGTCCCCAGTGATGGTTGGCCAGTTGATAGCAGCTCGTAGTGAACCATTTGACGTCTAGTCCACCAGACACGCAAGATTACGGGGTTTCATCAGAAATGGCAAATTCTCCCGACCTGAATTTCTGGAACCAATGTCTTGCAATGCGTTCATTCACAGCATCATCCCCAAATGCAAGACACATTCAGCGACTTGATGCTGCTGCTGACAAGCCCACCTTGAAGTCATAAAGCAAACAACACCTAACCATGTCCTTCAATACCTCCATTTGTCTTCACTTCTGCAGGAGGTGTGATTGATGTGAATGCCAACAGCCCTGTATTTATACAGGCTAACCTTCCTGCTCCCCCCAGACAGATTTTGGACCACACTGTACACTCATTTGCATATCTTCTATCACTTCTTTTTATGGCAACATAAAAACTGCAATAACTTTTGTGGTTACCTAGTAGAATCCTTCAGTTCTTTCCATAAGTTTTGATGGCATGCCTGACAATTTCTTGACTGCCATGACAGTTTTGGGTTTCTATTTTTTAAGGTGGTATCATGATTTGTCCATGTCAAGAGAAGAACAAAGCCTCCTCACTTGAGGATTGGGGTGCAAGGTCTCCTCAACGAGAACCTGATTCTGATCATGTTTGCATTTTCTTTTCCTCATTACAGGATACAATTTTGGGTTTGAACCTTTCCTCAAGAATACAAAATTATGGGTTTGAGTATTTTAACAGAAATGACGAAAATTTTGTGGGAAAGGTATCACATTACCAGGAAGGTAATAAGGTAACCGAGGAAGGAATGAGACAACTGCTAAGAAAGAAGGAAGCAGAGAGAGGGTGACCTTTAATGTTTAGTTTTGGGTTGGCTACATTACCTCTTGTTATCTTTACTTAAAAAATATTGCTTAAAACATATCGTTAGATATTTTGTTCTCATTTTTATACTTCGTATATATCCATTTCACACTATAGTATTTTTCATAAAAGAAGACCAATGAAACGAACCAATCAGAATTGGCTGCTTATTCTTAATTATTCCGTTCGTTGCTCCACGCTCTCGCGCTTCAGAGCTACACACATTTCAATAAATTTTCCTTTACATAGAGTAGACTAAATATTTGTAAACTCTTTCTAATTTCTTTACTTAAAAATATCACGATATGGAAGTTTACAAACAATTAGAATTAGGAATTATCTCTCTCTGACGTTGGGAGAAAGTAATGAATCAACAGTACTTGCATCTGATTGGTTTCCACTCTGACCCAAACCAAGGTAATCTAGAATAACAGGTAAGTCCAGTTTGCCAGAAGTGTTTAACGCGCATGCGTATTGTGACGTCACTGGATGACTGGAGTTACTTCCGGCAGTGAGCGGTAACCATTATTCTGGTCACAAAAGAAAACGTTTCCACGTAAAAAACAAAACTCTTACGTTGTATTTCTGAAGAAACGTTTGTGTAAACTTACTATTTTATAAATTAATATTTCCTAATGCCTGCATAAATAAAGTTATTATGAAATAATATCGAAATTATTATCTCTGTCTCTTAACTGCTAAGTTCCGACGAATCAATTTCGAAATTTTAACGAGGAATGATAAGTAGGCCTAATGATGAGAAATGCATTATCGCCCTTAATGTTAACTATCCGCACATCGCACGATGACTGATCATGTGACCAAGGTAAATGAATTTATGTTTTAAAGACCCCCCCCCCTTCTCACGAACTGCTATATACCTTTTCCTATTTAGTCACAGTAAATTTCACTTACCTTGGTTGCATGATCAGTCATCACGCATGTGCGGATAGTTAACATTAACTCTGTGTTCATATTAAAAAGAAATACGTAAGTACATTTTACAATAATTATAAGTCCCTCCTTATAATGGCATTATTATTTAATTAAAATAAATGGTATAAAGGCTGCCATGTTTTGGTTTCTGTGGAGGTTTCGATTTAGCAGGTATTAGTTTCGATGTCATCCAGTGACGTCAAAATACGCTGGCACAGTAAGACAATTTTTACCACTTCCGGCAAACTGACCCCCACCTTGTTCAGATCACCTTGGACCCGAACAAAGGTCAATGGTTTTCTTTTATGAAAAATACTATAATTAAGCGAATGCTATTAATTTATTTTAGTTTAATAAAGATAACCACCAGAAAAAGGGGCATAATAGCTTTGTATGATGATGAATGAATAAAACTGAGGTGGAGTAGGAGAAAAAGATGCAGGGTATAATTTCTCAACATGAATTTTTAAATGACTTTTAAATAATATTTATCTTCTTCCTAAACATTAAATAATATTTAATCAGGATTGTTTTGCTCTTCTCCTTTCACAAGTTATCTAATTTTGAAGAAAGCAAGTTGATTTTATATTACTCTGTTCTCAAGGTTATAAAGATATTGTGATGATATCCCATCTCATTGCTTAACTTTAAACAGTTCTCAAAGCTTCAGTAACAACAATGACAGGGGTTTTAAAAATAATCGAAAATCTAGAATGTTAAATGCAGCATTCCTTCATATTTTGCATACATTTTAAGAATATTATTAATCACAGGAAATTTTTCTCTTACAGAATGCCATGGAATGGAACAAGATGAATGTGTTTCATTGGCATATCGTTGATGATCAGTCATTTCCGTATGAGAGTAAAAAATTTCCAGAGCTAACAAAAAAGGTCAGATAAGTATTAAGTTTCCAACCAAATTTCCTATTTCATAGCATTTTTTCCACTTGCTTACTCTACACACTTTGAAGTTTTTATATGTTCCACATTTAAAATAAGAATTTAAATTCATTTAAATTTAGAAATTAGTATGATTTTAAGAGAACTTAACTAAGGCAAGTGATTTTAAGAATTTATTTTTTGTGATTAGTAGAATTTTGCATGGAATATGTCAAGCTTTCAAAGAACGTTTCAGTTTAAAATATTTTAGTAACCTGGAACTGATTCTCAACAGTTACTACTGTTATTATTCTTTTTCTGTTTTCATGATGCACCCAACACCAGAAAGAAAACATTCTTATGCAAGAATTGCTCCAAAATTATCAACACATCTTACAGTTCATGCTGGAAGATGCTGGGTCATCAATTTTTGCCAAGGGCAGTGCTCTTGTAATTGAAGAATTTCTGTATGTAAGCCACAAGCTGTCCTGACTCTTCATTGCGTTTCAGGAGATTGAATGGTCTTTTGACTGAGATTTTCATGTATGAAGTTTCCACAGCATATTTCCAAACAGTGTATCCTTATGATCATTAAAATAGGATTCCTACTCCCTCTTAGTTTCAAATAAGCATCTAGGTACCTTGTATTTCCATGATCATTTATAGAAAAAAATTTATGAACCTTTGAAATGTAATTTTGTGTCTTAGATACTTCTGAAACATAAAGTAGTTATCTTGAGATTCTGAGAATGGAAATGCAGCTCTTTTGAGTAATCTCTTGCAATTTAGCAGAATATACCGATACAGTAAACTTTTTTTGTGTATTTACAGTCCCTTATATGGTTGAATGACTCCCATAATTCAAACACCAGTGAATCCAACATAAATATCCTACTACTGTAATCTACATACCAAATTTCACCTCTTAGGTCAGAATGTGTTAAGAGATATATTTTTTGAGCCATATGGATTAATATTTTCAGGGTGTATTTTGGATATCAAGTTCATCTCAATTTTGTGTATCATTTTCTTCTTCCAAGCATCATTGCCTTTATCATTCAGCCGTTTCCTTATTCTGGTTTTACTATGCATTCTAGTTAGTATTGTTTGAAATTTTGTGGGATTTCTTGATGTATCATTAATTCTCAGTAACTTACTTTTGTCAGCGAAAGTGTTGGAATTAATTATATCCACTTTCTTTGTGATCATAATACAAACGTGATGTTACACAGCCTGAAGAAGTGTCTTAAGCATGGATTTATGTTACGGAAGGTGGGGGGAGGCAAGTCAAATACATATGTGAGAAAAGTATAAGGAAAGATGTGTCAAATACTAGCCCTTTCTTTGCTGAATAAAGCTATACCAATACTCCAAACGTTTGCTGCTACATCTTATTTTTAACAAAGACAGTATTTTTATATAGGTTTCCTTCAGCAAAAGTATGGTTCGTATGAGTCCTTGAAATCCTTGAAAAGTCCTTGAAAAACTTTTTTCGTTTTCAAGGTCCTTAAAAACACTTGAAAACTGAAAATAGTATGGTAATTGAAAAGTCCTTGAATTCTTTAAGAAAAGTCGTAATTCTTCCATGTGGTTTTTCATGGACCACCTTTTATCTCAACAGACAGAAATGCCAAGAAATGAGTCGATCATATCTTTCCCATACTAGTTAGTGGGAGAATCCACCTTTCCCCTCCCCTTTCTGTATAAATGCCACTGTCCCATGTTGAATGTCATTTGTATAAGTATTTGCCTTTCATAAATTTTAAAACATTTGATGAAATGGAAGAAAAAAATTATGTATACAATCATTTAATGAGTCCTTGAAAAGACCTGGAATAGTCCTTGAATTTTTTTCTTCATAAATGCGTAAGAACCATGGTGTCTATTTCAGTAAAATAATTTTTAATTTGATCACTGCTCCAATCTATCTGTTTCTCCAATAATAATTCAAAAAGCATATCATGCAAAACTTGCTTAAATCCACTGATATGGCGAACCGATCAGCAAGACAACCATGACAACCCGTAGGTTTTCCCTTAATAAAAGAAATATTTTATACCATATGAGCAGTTTCTTCTTCCATCAAGATGAAGAATATTATGACTTAATCAAGTTTTGTTTAATTTCCAGAGCAGGCTAAGTTCCAGACATTCAGGATAAATGAACTTTTTTATTTATCTAATATTTTTAGGGTGCCTATTCTCCAAAACATATTTATTCCCAAAATGACATTAAAGATATTATTGATTATGCATTTCTGAGAGGCATTCGTGTCATTGTAGAATTTGATACTCCTGGGCATACAATGGGTTTTGGATTATCTCATCCTGGTAACCATACTTTTTTTTTTTAATAACTGAATTTGTATATTGTATTTATTTTGTAATTTTGTTTAACTTTAAGATACCTATTTCAATTAAAAAATCACGTAGAAATGATTGTTGAAATGGTGAAAAGAAATAAATTTTTAATAGGACATTGTTCTAAATGCTACTTTTATTTGTTTGACTATTCTACTTGTTACCTCATTTAATATTTGTTGGTGTTTTTTGTTTGTATTTGGCTTGACCCCTGGGTATCATTTGTCGGTCAATTTGACCATACCGGCCCCCGGGGTTCACCATATTTCAGCTACTCCATAAATAAATAAATGTAGTAGCCTGATATCTTCAGCTAATTTCAGTGAATTTATTTATATCTTCATTTATTTGTATTTTTTCAACACATCTGTTTCTGATTCCATGAAAAAATGATACTTTTAGTTCTACTTTGTTACAGTGGAATGTAGGGTTATTCTTTTTGAATGATGCAAAGTAAAGCTGATTTATGTTTTATTGAACTGATACACAAAAACCATATTGATATGAAAAGATAGAACAAGTTAAGTTCCATGTGGACATTACAATTGTTGAATTTGAGCAACCTGACTGATATGGCGGATGTCTAATGAGCACAGCATTCTTGACGTAGCCTCTTAAAAGAAATTGCAGGGTATTAAATCAGGTAGACGTAGAGACCAGAATCCTGCTTGAGGGTAGCAAGCCTTCACATGAAACATAAGAATGTTCAATTGTACCCATAGATCATATTCCTATATACAGTGTTGGACAAAACTTTGGCCGAATGGAACTTTTCATCTTTTTTTTATTTTAACACTTCTTAAATTTTGAAAAACTAATCAGTTTGGTACAATATAAATAAATAAACATTTGCTCTACAATAATTATGAAAAAAAATACAAATCTTAGTTATTATAAAAAAAAATATCAAAATCATGATGGACTTAACTTTGGCCGACTTGTTTTACGTGTCACAAAACAACATAAAAAATGTTAACAAAAAAATCTTAATAGCGTATGCCTTTGCCCTTATTTTTTATTACGTCTACACATCTCTTGTGCATAGAATCAATTAGTTTCTGGCACATTTTCTGAGAGATTTGATTCCAACTTGCTTCAATCGCAACTTTTAAGTCATTTACTGAGTCAAATTGTTTTCCATCGTTGTATACCAAACGTACCAAATAACCCCAAAGATTCTCTATTGGATTTAAGTCCGGTGACACTGCTGGCCAGTCCAGAACTTTTATTTTTTTTTGCTTTAAACCAGTCCATTGTTGACTTCGCTGTGTGGATGCTGGCGTTGTCTTGCTGGAATATGTAGTTTTTTCCTGCCATACGAATTCCAGATGAAAGCAAATTATTCTCCAAAGTTTGTTGATAGTCTGATGCACTGTGTCTTCCATTTAAAAACACTATATTGCTTTTTGCTTTGTAGCCAAATGATGCCAAAGTTTTGTCCAAAAAAGGGGCAGCGGCAACTTTCTGGAGTTCGTAATCAGTGACGTTGAATTGTGGTTATATCCCTACTTATACCAAGTGGGGAACCACCCTTCATCACTCACACAGAATAAGGTTGTTTAATTGATGGGTGAGGTACATGTACTGTACTCTGTCCAACGAAAGTTGGAGTGGGCGTGTCCAGTTAAACTTCCTATTTCAATTGTTAGACATTGTTGATTCTACTTTGGCAACAATGTCTAATAATTGAAATAGGAAGTTTAACTGGACACACCCACTCCAACTTTCGTTGGATAGAGTATAGTCATTTCCATTTTTTGATGGGATGATTCACCAACATGAGGTTCCACTAGTCTTAAAACACTGCAGCATCATATAAAAAAAATAATAATAATAAAAAAGAAAAAAATTGAAATAAAATTATTTATTACCTTATATAAAAATAAAATTTTAGATAATGATATTCCATTTTAAAGATCTAAAATTTGATACCATATTATACATGGTATATACATGAATATATATGATAATATTCAATTAGAAATTTTAAAAATGCTTTCTATTATCATATTAAGTAATTTCCTTTTTTATGCTTAGAGCTGCTGACACCTTGCTATGGTGATGGAGTAACTCCAGGTACATCCAATTATTCTGTGCCTCATGCAGATTATGAAATCCTTGATCCTACACGGAATTCCACTTATCAGTTCATGAGTGATTTCTTTGAAGAAGTTCGAACTGTCTTGAAAGATGATTACATACATTTGGGAATGGATGAAGTGTACTATGGTTGTTGGTAAGCATCCTTAAAGCAGTTATTTAAGCTTATTGGACAAAAAATTAAACACCTAACATGTGTGTTCTAAAATGTGTTCCTCCTTGAGAGACTGAATAAAAAGCAACACTCGGATCATCCAGAATCCAAATGTAGTAGAGCATCGATTATTCGAACGTCAATTTTCTGAATTCTCAATTATCCAAACTCTTAAAAAAACACAAAATTTTCCTCGGTTATCACATTATATATGTAAAACAAAATTGTTTACCCATCAGCTACATCTCTACATTTATTTTCATTTTTATTTACTGATCCTATTAGAAGCTGCCTTTGAAAATTTTTATACAGGGTGTTTCAAAATTATGTACAATAAATTTAGTGACATATTCTTCAGGTCAAAAGAAGACGAAAATGTTCTATAGCAGTTTGTCTGGAAATGATTTATTTACGCGATACAGCCAACTAAACCCGTAGCTCCAAATTACAGAAATTGTTCAAAGTGCCCGCCACCAGCTCGCACGCACGCTTCGGCTCGTTGCATGAGCGACCGTCTGATGTCATGGAAGAGTTCATCGCCAGCATTACGAACGGTTTGGCATGCATTTTCAATTCGTTGTCGCAGATCCATAATGTTAGGAACTTCTGTGCTGTAGACGAACGTTTTCACATGACCCCACAGAAAAAAGTCCAAGGGATTAAGGTCGGGTGATCTTGCAGGCCAGGCTACCGGTCCACCTCGACCTATCCACCGATTCGTGTATGCAGCATTAAGGTGTGCTCGCACAACATGGCTGAAATGTGCTGGAGCACCATCATGCATGAACTACATCTTAGATCTTATCAAAAAAGGAACATCTTCCAGTAATTCTGGCAATGCATTCTGCAGAAACAAAAGATACGTTCGCCCAGTCAATCGTGGCGGCGACACATAAGGGCCAATTAAGTTATTTCCGACAATTCCACACCAAATGTTCACAGAGAAACGCTCTTGATGCGCTCGAGCTCTGGTAACATGCGGGTTAGCATCTGCCCAATGGTGCTGGTTGTGAGAATTTACGATTCCTGTCCGGGTGAAGATTGCTTCGTCCGTGAAAAGTATCTGGCTGAGACAACTAGGGTCTGCAGCATGACGACGTTGTATCCATTGGCAAAATCGTTGTCGGTGTGGATAGTCCGTTGGGTTCAGTGCCCGAACCAGTTGCAGGTGGTATGGATGCAAAAGCTGACGGTGAAGAATGCGCCAAACAGATGAGTGCGGAAAGTGTACCATGGAAGAAATACGATGGGTGCTTGTCTGTGGTTCATCATGTATGATGTCAATTATCACATCCTCCTCATCCGGAGAATGTGCTACAGGCCGCCCTTGTCCTGTTTGACGGCCAAAGGAACCACGCTCCCTCAAATGTCTGTCGACAGATACAAATGTTCGGTTATTTGGCAAATGTCTATTCGGAAAGCGTTCTTGGTAGAGTCTTCTTGCTTCCACAGCGTTTCCGTCCGCAAGACCATACATTAGGTGCATGTCAGTGTATTCTGTACTGGAATACGTGTACATGACTTTTTTTTTATGTAAATCGTAATGCGTATGTCAAAGCACGCAAACGTTCTGAAATTGATATTCCTAGTGGATGTACAGTAGTGAAACTACAGTAATGGAAACAACCGTACACAACTAATGGAACAACCCTAAAGTAGGTTTAAATGGAACAAACCACTCAACCTAGTCTTGGGTCGAAACGCTGGAACTGCTAAAATATCGTCCGCTAACTACCGTGCTTCCCTACTGTATGATATTGGATTACTCGCAAACAAATCGTTTCCAGACAAAGTGCTATAGAACATTTTCGTCTTCTTTTGACCTGAAGAATATGTCACTAAATTTATTGTACATAATTTTGAAACACCCTGTATACATAATAGGCCTGCAGTATATCTACACTCTTATGGTTTCATGGAAAACTAGTAGGAGGTATATGTGTTTGAATATCTGAATAAATCGATTTTCTGAACAATATTGGTTTGGATAATCGATGCTCTACTATATTGATGATGCGTTGGTAATTTACTGTATGTGGCACTTAATAATGTATATGTATTAAGCAGTATAGAATCAAGGTGATTGCCAGTCATCTCCAGACTTGGACTTGGTGATCGATATTGCTGAGGCTCTCTCTCATCCTTTGCCCATTATTCACATCGGGTTTCTGTTTTAATTCACTAATTTTTTATAGCCCTTCATGATTCCAATCTCTCGAGAGGAAATATTAGAAAAGATAGCAAACATAAGCATCCATGCCCTTGACAGGATTCGAGCCCACGACTTGCTGGTTTTGAGAACGACAAGACTTGTGCTTTAGAATGCTCTATAGCCAAGCTGGCAAACATTGCTGAGACTGAAGTGAGATTTATTGTTTTTGACCCTAGTATGCCATTCATCACACCAAGCAGCTCTGGTGCAATTTCACTCCATGCCTGCACAATAATAGTTTAGTGTTGGGACAGTGTTCAGAAAGATTGTGTTGCTTGCATTGCTGACTCAAGCCTATTGGATCTTAGGTGTGCCAGGAAAATTTAATAAAAACATAAAAAAATAACATGTTTTTTAAGAATTTTATTATTATCTTTTTATTGTAAATTACAATAAGTTACTGTGTGTGAAGATAACTAAATCCTAAAAAAAAAAAACATACTCTTTTACCTTTAGTCATCATAATTTAATTGTACCGCAGAAGTTTAAGTATAGGTTCAAGTGTGCTGCGAGAGAAAAAAGGTTGGAAAAACACTGTAATACATGATATCAGTAATGGAGCATCCGATATCCTCTACACTTTGCAGCTCTGATTGTACTATTGCTAAGGAAAAAATTCTTATATGATCAAAATATTATGACATTTGAATCAAAATTAGTAACATAATTTTGAATAAAGAAATCTAGTTTAAATGACATTTGATTTTCATGAAAGAATTAAAAATTCACTGATAAAATTATTAAACTAAAATCAAGTGTTAATGTCTACTGATATACGTATTATTTTATTTATACTAGGGAATCAAGCCCTGTAATTAAGCAGTTTATGAATGATCATGGTTACACTGATATGTACCAAGTAGAGCAGCATTATGTTAAATGGATGCTACAAATGATAAAAGATAAGGGCTTTAAATATATAACGTGGCAAGATCCAGTTGATAATGGAGTTACGGTATATAATTTTTAAAAAATTTTTAAGCTAATAATATTAAGTTTAATTTACATAGCTCTTACAAAATCTAAGGAAAAATCATTGGTAATATTGAATTAGTCAGCATAATGTTTTAATGTTTTTTTTTTTAATGTTCTTTAAAGAGGTTTGCCATAAATACGTTATTTTGATTGATTCATAAGTTGATGGCAGCACTGTAGGTTTACGTACGAGTTGGCTTAAATGCATTACACTGCATATTTGTACTTCACACTTGCGAAAGAAAAATTTCCTGTTAATTGCTTCGTGCCTAGTTATGCAGCCAATAATATCAAGGATAGAAAGTTATTTTTTTGCTCTTTTAAAAGAGAAAAAGTATTATGGAATGAGTGGGAAGTGGTTAAAAAGAACAGGGAAATCAATTCCTATGTATGGATTGGTGTGCAGGCAGCATTTTCGTTTTCCAGAAGACAATCATTTATCAGACTCAACAATTAATCTATTTATTTTAAAATCCATTACTAACTGATTATAATTATAGTGGGATCCTTTCTGCATACTATAGGAGATTTAATTCTCAGTAAAACTGTAAAATTCTCCATAATTTTGTAGCAGATATTACTCAGAAAATATATGTGATGGATTTTCTTTACTATTTTTCCTCATGTTTAAGATCAAATTCATTATTCACATAATTCTTTCAAAACGTTAAAAAAAAAATCATGCAGTAAAGGGATTAAAATGTCTAAAAATCTCATGTGGATAATGCCGATGTATAACTTAAGAATAAAATAAAACTCTTTTTCCACAACGAAACAGGAATTGAAAAAACATAAAAAGAAAAGACAGAAAATAAAATGAAAAAATACAACCCAAGTCTGTAAGCGCTTTTCAAAAGCTTTGCTTTCATCATTCAGCAGCCAAGGAGCACCTCGAGAGAACTTGTTATAAATACTCAGCTTGTTCTATTCCAAGTCGGTTCTCTCAATTCTCTTGAGGTGCTCCTTGGCTACTGAAGGATGAAAGCAAAGCTTTCGAAAAGCGCTTACAGACTCAGTTTGTATTTTTTTCATTTTATTTTCTTTTTCTTTTTATGTTTTTTCAATTCCTGTTTCGTTGTGGAAAAAGTTTTATTTTATTCTTAAGTTATACAGTAAAGGGATTGGTTACCGTCTTAAATTAACAATATTAATTTGACACACAAAGCTAAGTTTGTGAATTGAAATATTAAAAATGTCATTTGTGTTTTTGAAGTTTATATGTTTAATCTTGACATGTTGTTTTCTCAAATTTATAATGCAAAATAAGTATAAATTAAAATTATGTACACAAATTATATCTGCTTGTCAGTGATAAGGTAAACAAATTTATTTTAAGGTCAACATGAACACTTTTACCTTTCAATCAAAACTGCTTTGTTACCATAAGGTTTTGCTCCTAATTGTTTCAGCTTTTCTTTCGAATTTTTTATGTTCAGATTGCTATTAAAATATCCTGATGAAGCTTATGAAAACATTGGGAATCTAGTGTTATTATTCATAATTCTACGATGTTACCATCTGCGGCGAAACTTTGCGGTGGAACCATACAGAGTACTAGATGTCACCTAAGTTTACATAACTAAAGGGGGTGTCCATGCACTTTTTTGTTCTGTCCATCGCCTTTGTATTTAATGATTGAATTTTGTTTACATGACATAGAGAACAGCCTCACCAAGTTTGGTGCTGATCAAATGTGCGGAATGGTTTCATTCTGCAAATCCCTTAATTTATGGCTGATCAGATGTGTATCTACAGTGGTGCTTGCATATTAGTAAGTGGTCCAATCACAGCCATCGTTTATAATGGCTTGAGATCTCTGGGACATGCTTTCTACTAAGCTGACAGCAAAATCTAGTAGTTACTGAATTTGTCGAGTCAGCTGGTTCAAACTCCAGGCGCATTTCCTGTGAAGCTTATGCCTTATGTAAGCCTATACATTTTCTGTGCGGTTGGTATCAGGTGAGTGAGATGGCCAATCTAACTGCGGAATGTCTTGTTGTGCCTTCCATTGTGTGCACAGCCTACTACAATGTATCGAATCATGGTTCTCTTGAAGAATCCTGTGTGTATTTGTCCTTTCATAGAATCTACCAACAGATGTTGATTGACTCTTTTTGTAGATTTGGGTCATTCTTTGAGCATTCAGGTTTACAGTAAAGATTCACAAATTTCCAAATCTATTTTTTGAGAAGCAACCCAAGACATGAAACTTCACATTGTACTTAGTCGTATGGTGCAAAATTCTGTTTTCAGGGATGACTATGCTCGACGTGGAAATCACATGAGCAAAACAAGGATTCATCTGAGAAAACGACATTGCCCCAATCATGACTCATATTTTCCTTTGCCCATTGAAGATGTTTCTTGACAGTGGTGTTCAGAGAGGAAAGTTTTATCATCGCACTCAGCCATTTTTTTTTCTCCTGCAAACGATTTCTTTTTGTCTCCAGAGACATCTTAGTGCTTTACATCTGAGTTTTTCCTATCCTTCCTGCAAGGTTATTTGTGGATTCACATTCTTACTAAAACTCTTTTCATTTGAATTAGTCTGCTCGTGCAGCATATGGTACAGGACATGATAACCATTGTTGCCCAAAAATCTTTTGCAGTCTGTTTTGCCAAGAAAATTATAGCGCACCCTCTTTTCTTAGACAGTTGTTTTGATTTTCGACTGCAATAATGGTCCACCAAATATTTGTTCTGTGACTATGCAGAGTGACCACTTTAGTAGAGACTTTATTTTTGAAGGAGAATTGTTTTGTATTATAGAATTTAGATGATTTAAGTAATTAGAGCTTAAACTTTTGTTCCTAATTAACTATCTTAACATTTTTTTCCCCAATTCTCTTGACAATGCCGTCAGGTGAAATACATTGAGAAGATCTCCAATTGATTCGATATTAAATTAGTATTATAAAACCATCGTTTCATTATTTAGAGACACCATAATAATAATGAATTGGTCCACTTTAGCTCTGAAAACAGCCCTAGTTCTTCTAGTTATAGGCTCTGTAAGGAGTTGGAACCGTTGATCCATAATATTGGTCCAAAATGTGTGATAGTTTATGTAGGCTGTGATTGGATTTTCTATGTCGTCCCACAGATGCTCTGTCAGGTTGAGTCAGGCAATGAAGCACAAGGAAGTCAGAGCAATGTTCACCAATCTGAGACCAGCCAAGCATGGTGACACAGTACATTGTTCTGTTGAAAATGGTCATCTGCACTGGAGAACACTAGGCATAAATGAGTGTACCTGGTCTGCAGCAATGTTGTAGTACTTGTGACATTAAGAGATGTGTCCAATGCTATTAGGGGACCAACCTTAGCCCAGGTGAAAATCACACAGATCGTTGATCTACCATCTCCCACCTGTAAAATTGTAATTTTTTGTCAATGGATCTGTGGACTAGTGCTGTTTGTGCAATGTTCTCATCATGTCATTAGAATGACAAGAAGGAACTGAATGGGCCAAATAACTGTTATCCATCATCAAGCTTCCAATTTCAATGCTCATTGGTCCGTAGGAGGCAAACTTTTCTGTTTCTCTGCAACAAATATGTCTTTTAACTGCATGATGATCAATATTGCTGTAAACGTCGAAAAAATAAAGGATCTGGAAATATCAATATGGTAGCGTTTAATGTAGCCAACATGTTTCGAAATACAATTTCATCATCATCAGGGGAAGAAACAACTACCTACAGTGAAAACAACTTAATTTATAGTTATATCTATGCCGTAGATATATTATACGGATTAAGTGCAATAGCTGCATGATGATCAATATTGCTGTTTGGTAGTTATTTCTTGCCCTGATGATGAAATTGTATTTCGAAATGTGTTGGCTATATTAAATGCTACTATAATGCTAATCCTAAACCCCTTTATTTTTTCGTAATATGTCTTTGTATCCATTTGTATTGAAATTGGCTGTGATTAATGAATTTCTCTTGCAGATGTACATAAGAAATGGGCATCTGTGAACTATCCTTTTCTCTGGCACATCACTCATTTATTTTCATCCTGTAATAAATTAAGAAAGAAAAGATTAGCAACAAATAATCACAATTTGCATTATTTCCAAGCAGACCCCAAAATATATCTCAACCCTTATAACTTGGTGTTCCCTTATTTTATTGACTCCTGTATTTATTCATTAAAGAATGAATTGGTTAGATCAGTTTTATTAACATTTTGTCACATAGTTTGTTAAAGTTTAGATTTTCCTTGACCAAAAAATAAAACAGTTTTACTACCAGTTTTTGTGATAATGAAATGATTACATTTGATTTAAACCTTCATCCTCTTCTAGATGGCAAGTGACACAATCATTCATGTGTGGAAAAACATTGAATTAGATTCGAGTACAGGACTTTGGCAGGATTACATAGCCAATATTACAGCAAAGAACTATAATGTGATTCTATCTTCCTGTTGGTATTTAAATTATATCAGCTATGGTCAAGATTGGAAAAAATATTATGAATGCGATCCAAAAAATTTCAATGGTAAGCAGGTTTTACTAGTATTTTACAGAAGATTTATGGAGTTTATTACAACATATTTGCATATTTGCAATAGTATGTTTATAAGAATATTTGATATATATTTAACAATTATAAGAAAATTAGGTAAAGCCTGTATTGTTCAGTAAGATTGTGGTATAAGTACAGATGGCAGCTATTTTTTAAGGTTTTAAAGTTTTCTAAAGATTTTTTTTTTCTTTCCACTTCGTGATTCATATATAAATTGTTTTAAACCTATTCAGTGTCATTAAATAACAAGGTAAGATTATATTTTTATACAAAAAAGAGATTATCAATTTAAAGATACTTTATTAAAGTTTATGATTTATAAAATAATTAAAAACCCTTTTTATAAGATAACCTTCCCTGCTATTTTGACAAGTGTTTGTTGACTGTGTTCGCTTCTAGACGCTGCTTCTTCTCACTTGCAACATTGAGCATGACACGGAGCACCACTATTGATACTTGCTTCTTTTACCAAAAGTACAAACCTATCATTTTGTCAATTATTTTCATAATATACTGACTACAGCCTTCTACAAATTTATTGAGTCAGAATAATCTTATTCCCATTGGTTGATTAATAACAATTGTAGGCCATCCCATTACCAACCCACCCCACAACCTTAGCTCCTCTCCAAGTGTTCTTCTAGAGTTGTCTTTAAATCATTATAACACATGTGCTGAAGAAGGCTACAGCTGAAATGCGTCGACTTTGTCATTAAATTATTTGTGGTTTTAAACATCCATATACATTTAATTTTATCTAATTACGGTAGTTGATGAAAATTGCTTATCCATTTAGCTGTTTGGCAATTAGTTTATCCAATTAACATATCCAATTAAGCTATGTTTATTTGTTAGAATATGAATATAGATACTGTAAAGCATTTCTTAAAGTATGTCCATCTTGTAATGTCATTTTGTTTTGTTAACTCTAGAACTAAATAGTTGTCCTCCAGCAGTTAAGATAAACTGCTAATTACATGTAATCTCCGTTTAAATCCTAACTGCACTTGGTGCATTGAAAAAAGTTTTAACCGGGACTTTAACGAATAGTTATTTTTAACTTACATTGATGTAACCGGCTGTTAGTGATACATGTACTTAAATTGCGAGTTACATGCTTTCAAGAAGCATTACCATACTTATAATTTTAAAGGTATTGGTTTAGCAAAAGAGAGGAAATTATCAAAGGAATCAGGAATCAACTGTTTCTAATCTGTAGCTTAGAAATATGTTAAGCAGTTTAGAAGATATTGCAAAGATCAGAATTTTGGATTTCTTTCATGTAAGGAATGCAAAAAAAAATTGTTGATAAAATAATAACTATTTATAAAATTATTGATTCACATATTATGAATCTCGCATTGTAACAAACGGATAGAACCAAACTTTCAGGAAACATTTCTTACGTGTAGAGGATATGGGTATGGAAATGCTTTATTTCCATATTAGAACTCATTTTCTACAACTCTTCATTGAGTACATTACTCATGGGAAACATACAGATACAAGAATGTGCCAGCATGCCACATGAAACTCTTACATGAAATTTTCAAAATGCCCTCTGTTAGCATGATACCTGCATCAAGCAGCCGTCACATTGAATCCCGGATGCGCTGATAAATCCCTGGAGAATTGTGTATTGTTTCGCAGCCTTCCACAATACGGGACAAAAAGTCTCTGCATCTTGTATCACGGTCCCATACACAAGAGCTTTCTTTCCAAAAGCCCCCACAAATAAAAGTCTAGTGGGTTATGTCTAGAGAGTGTGAAGACCAAGGAATTGGTCCACCTCTACCCATCCATCTGTCACCTATCCATGTGAAAATGAGATCTAACATGAAAATAAAGTGTTCCTGGACCATATCCATTTAGCATATCACATTTTCTTCCTCTATATGAGAGGAATGTTTCATGAAACTTAGCCTTACGTTTTTGTTATACCATATCATCATTTCATTCCAAATGTTAATTCTGTGAATTATAGGTACTGAAGAACAAAAAAAGCTTGTGATTGGTGGAGAGGCTTGTCTATGGGGTGAATATGTCGATGGCACTAATCTTTTAACAAGATTGTGATATGAATCTTAAGGAATATTTTAAAAATCTTCCCCCTCCAACATTACAATATTTTTGATTGTAAAAATTTTTGTAAAAATTACAGGCCTCGTGCTTCAGCTGTTGCTGAAAGACTTTGGAGCCCTGAGGCTGTCAATAATACAGATGACGCTGCATTCCGTTTAGATGAACAGAGATGCCGAATGCTAAAGTAAAAATTTAGTTTGAAAATTCATGATACAGAAAATAGATTGTTACCCCATTAATATTTGCTCTTTTGAATATTATTTTGAAATTCTTCAAATATTAATTTTTTGCATTATTTTTATTATAGAAGAGGCATAGCTACCCAGCCCATTTTGAATGGCTATTGTGGTGAATATGAATGGGAATTGGATCCAGAATATAGTTATCCTCTTGAAGTGTAAAAGTTAAATCTTGGAGACGCTGTAAATAATTCTGCATTAACATATGTTTTATTGTTGTTAAAAGTAAAAGTCCTAAAAAATTGTTGAACTTTTCTACTTTAATTATTTTGATGATCATTAAAAAAATTTTCCTTTTAAATTGTAAATATTTTCAATGTTTAATAAATCTGTGCTTAATCATTTTCTTTCATTACTATTTTATTTTAATGAATTTCATTGTTTTGAGTAATAGACAACAGTTAATTACCATATTTTCGATAAGATATAAGGACAGGGTCGCACTTTTTTTTTCTCTAAGATTTTGGCTCCTGCAGGGTCTTGCAACTAATACATTGTATGTGGCTTATACATGAAATTTACATGTCTCGATATCTTTAAAAAGTTCGAACAGTAGGCAACACTGGGGAAAGTGCACAATAGGATCCCATAACTTCTTTGGCTGATATCATTAAGATTGGTTGTGTTTATGTTCTGCATTTATAACTGTGTCTGCTCTAGTTAATGAGTAAGTTATGTGCCTTAGTTTTTGAACTTATTAATTACAGATTTCAAGCAGAAAAATTGTCTCCAATTCTGTGTTGGCCAACATCGCAACTGAGTGGCCATTTTGAATCGCTAATAAGGAAAACCGAAACGTTGCAGCTAAAAATTGCAGAGAGTTTATTATTCATTATTAATCACGTTTATTTAGTATTTATTGAAATTAAAGAATTATATTTTTAAAATAAATTGTAGAATGGTCTAGGAAGTTTTTGTTATTCCATGTAGTGCGACTAATACAACAATTGCGACTTATATGTTGTTTTTTCATGATTTTTCTTACATTTTTGCTAGTGCGACTTATAATCTGGAAAATAGGTAATACTTGATTCCAAGATGAAAAATTTTTTGACATACCTTTACAAAAATTTTAACCCACAAGACAAAAGACAAATTATTAGGTACTTTCTGTTAACTATTATCAAAGGAAGAATGGAAGTGTAATAAAGTACAAAGATAAAATAGACAAAAATCATAAAAGAGGAGAAAGGTAAAGATTAAATAGATGCTTTCGCTTGTGATTAGATTTCATTGTTCACGCATCTGTGATTAGATATGGATTTTTGTGTTTGCTTACTGTGAGAAAAAAAATAAAATTAATTCATATGGATGATTACATAAAGACTTATGAATTGATGTGTGGCATAAATATGAATAGTGTTTTTAATCCTCTTTGTGTATAACTGAATATTAAGACAAGATTCTGTATACGCATTTTGACTACTAGGCTGTCATCGTTCAGTAGGAAGTGAAAAGTGATGGAATTGTCATTTCCAAATTTTTATTTTTGGACCAGACACTGGTATCAACTTCTCCTTACCCAGATATGAAGTAAATATACCGTAGGCCCGCCTTTTGTTCTTATGACAGCCTCGACACTAAAAATTTGGAGAAAACCCCTTATTGTTTTGTTTATTTTTGAGAGCAACTAAAATTCAACTCCTTCTATCGACGATATCTTTCTGAATTTTCACGATATTTGCTTGGGCTTTTTATAAGAGTAATAAAAAGGACTATAGGCCAATTGAGAAATAAAGAAGATTAACAAAATGTTAAGTTCTTGGTTTCTGTAAAGTCGACAGAAAAAGTCGTTTTGCAGAGCTTAGCATGAAGCTTCTCTGAAAAAATTATGGTAATTAGAAAAGAATACTGACTACACCGTCAATTATTGCCTAGATTGACTAGATGGCGTTTTACCGGGATATTTTCTTTCAAGAAAAAATTAATCAAAAAACTACTGAAAACAATAATTCCCATTAATGGTTTAAATAAGTTAGAGAATTTCAACTGCAAAGCTCGAAATGGAATTAGTTTTTAACAAGATTCAAAATTTTCAGGTTACATTAACTGAATTGAAGGTAAAAGACGTTATGAAATGGGGAGTTCTCTGTACTGGCCTTCTAGGCCTTGCAGTACATAGCGGGAAAGAAATCGCACATAATTCCGACCGGTTTCGCCTTTTATTCCTGGCTGTATCAAGGACTAGCAGAGGACCCGGCGTTGCCCGGGATAATTACACCTGTAGGTAAAACAACAATCTCTAAAGGTTAAATTATAACTCCAAATTGGTTAAATAATAACTCAATCAATACAACACAGAGAGCAGGGACTCTCCATTCTACGAAAAATCCGAAAAACAGGAATTCTAGGTGATATAACGGGACTTTATTTAAACTCTTCTTGACTTTCCTCAGATTGAAACAATGTCCATCTTCACCACCGGGAACAGCACTGGATACTTTGGACCCAACTTTTTCTTGCCCTTGACATAGATCGTGTACCCTCTTGCTCTATTCGAAACTCCTGTTGTTCAGATGTTTCCAATGCCTGTATAGCCTTTTCTGTTTTAGCTGCAGAGTTTCTCTGAACAATACTCGTTCTTTCTCTTTCCTTTCAAGACAGATAAATTTTTGCCAGCCGTCTGGACGTTTGATAGGGAGCTCAAGGGAGACACGTGTGACTCCTTTGCCTTCTCAATAGACGCTGCCTTATTTATGCCCTGTCACTGCATCATCATTTTATGCTCATTATTAATAATTCTTGGAAACGAACGTTCAATCATCGCATTATCAGCATCTCAGTTTCCAAAATATTCACATTCACACAGAATATAGTCAAAATATATTTTTAGGAAATGTTTGGATATGCTGTGCTACCAAATAAGCTAGGTGATAACCCCGGCGTGGCTCGGACTCATTATTTTTTTGATTAAATTTTGCAATATCTTAAACACATGAAATCGCTTAGAATTAATACAGTAAAAATTCATAATGAAAATTCGAATTTTTTTTTTTAAATGCTCACAATGGATGGACCTCTCCAAGTATGCCACTGCTAGCCTAAATAATTTCTTAGTCACGTAATTTTACTTTGATGTATACTTGATGTTGTTGCAATTCCCACTCTTCTCTCGATGTCTTTAAGCAAAATTGGCGACTTCGGCTGCCTATAAAATGGTGGATGAAATGGGGAAGCATCATTGTTGAGATCTAATGCTAACAATGATAAACGCTATCGCTGACAATGGTAAACGCATGCTCTTCCCCATTTCATCCGCCATTTTGTACAGCACCTGAAGTCGCCAATACTTGGCCATTCATCACTTTGTATAGTATAGTGGTCGCCGATTCTTCTATTGACATGCTTACCATTTGCTCAATACAGCACGGAGCTAAATGACTCCTTTCTCTGTCGTCTTTCCACTCTTTCTCAATAGTCTGCTAACTCTCCATTATCTCCAGTTACTGATCATTTTTAAAGATTTGTGCGTACTTTCAAGAAATTAAGTACACTACCAAGAACTCTCTTTTCTAAGAAAAACCTGAATAACAGGAAATCTATGCATTGTTATAAATTGAACCTTACCTATATTGCACAAACTTTGCCTTGCATTGTTGGTCATGAGATATATATTGTTGATCCGTGCAGAGTGTTTGTGAATTGCGTGTTGATACCATTGTTGATAACAATTGTTGCCATCATTATGAATATCATTCATTATCGACTGGCAAAAATTTATGTGTCTGGAAAGGAAAAAGAAAGAACGTGTACTGGTCAGAAACTCTGCAGCTAAAACAGAAAAAGTACACGGGCATTGGAAACACCTGAACAACTGGAGTTTCGAATAGAGCAAGAGGGTAAAAGAGCTTCTACGTCAAGGGCAATAAAAACTTGGGTCTAAAGTATCCAGTGATGTTCCCCCGTGGTGAAGATGGGTATCATTTTAATCTGAGGCAAGTCAAAAAAAAGTTAAATCAAGTCCCGGTATATCACCTAGAACTCCTGTTTTTTGGATTTTTCTTAGAATGGATAGTCCCTTTACTCTGTGTTGTATTGATTGAGGTATTATTTAACCAATTTGGAGTTATAATTTAACTTCCTGAGATTGTCCTGTTTACCTACAAGTGTAATTATCCCGGGCAACGCCGGGTCCTCTGCTAGTTATTGATAATTATTATTTTTTCGAAATCTGAGGTAGACAGTGACCTTCCTCGTGCTTTGAAGGTCAAGTATGCAAAATTTCATCAAGATCGGAAGAAAACTGTAGATTTGTATAAGAAAGAAACCCACCTACAAACAAACATTCAATGGCCTCCTTTAGATCCAGGAACAGGTGGTAACCACTAGATGCAAGGTCCGGACTGTAAGGCGAGTGTCAAGTTGTTCCCAACTAATCGGATTTTTTGTTTGAGAACAACTTGACCACCCGCCTTACAGTCTGGACCTCTCGTCCAGTGGCTACCACCTGTTCCGGGATCTAAAGGAGTTCATCTGTGGCCTGCATTTCAGCGACGATGAAAACGTAAAAATGCGTGACTTTCTTCACCAGCAGCAGCTTTTATGAAGTGATCATGCGGAAGTACGTGCATTGAGCGCTATGACAAGGCTTAAATAAACTTGGAAACTACAGAGTTAAGTCACATTATTATAATCGCCTTTAACGGCACGTACAACAGCTAGATGGCGTGGGAGTGTCAATAAGATTCTGGTAGGTTTCTACTGGCAGCCGTTACCATGCAGACTGTAAAGCATCCGATAACTGCTGAAGGGTACGCGGTGCTTGTTCCATAGCACGCACATGACGATCGAGGTGATCCAAAAGGTTCTCGATTTGAATTAGGGGTCCAGGGTAGCACTTGGAACTCTTGGTCGTGTTCCTCAAACCACCCCCGAACAATTGCAGCCGTATGACACATCGAGATTGCCTTGCTGGAACGTGCCATCCTCCTCTGGGAAGACATTGTATGGGGTTTACTTGATCTTCAATTATGGATAAATAACCGAATCGTTTGAGTGCCATCCACAGGTATCAGTGGGCCCATACAATGCCATGAGAACTCTCCCCATACCAGGATGCTGCCGCCACCAACCTGGATTCGTCCAACAATGGTTGCAGGATGCTTGTTCTCGGAGGTTTCTCGCCTCACCCGCCAACGGCCGTCACTTCTGTGAAGCAGAAATCGTGACTCATCGGAGAAGGCAACCTTTTTCCAGTCAGAAGTGATCCAGTTTCTGCACTGTTGGGCAAATTGAACCCGTTTTTGGCGATGAACCTTCGTCAGCATGGGTGGGGTGACCATCCGTCAGCTGCGGAGGCCCATACGTATCAGGGTCCTCTGTACTGTGGTTTTAGAGACATGTCTGGTAGCACCCTCGTTGGTTTGAGCGGTAAGTTGATCCACTGTAGCTCTTCGGTTGGCCTTCACACACCTTCGCAGCCGACGTTCACCTCTCTCATCAATGGCATGTGGTGCTCCACAGTTCCCATACCGTTTATTCTGAACGGTCCCATTTTCCCAGTCATGGTACTTTAACTACAACAGCACGAGAACAGTTAACAAACTGCGCGGTTTCTGAAATACTGACACCCTTGGTCCGAAAGTCGATTGTCATCCCCTTTTTCAGATCTAATAAATCACGTTTCTTATCCATTGCAGCAATGTTTTTAACATACTGGAAATACCTTATATAGTCACCTAACCAATTTCCAACTTTTCCAATTTCATGTGCAGTTGTTAGCAACTTAACAAATATAGGAAGCTAAAAATCCTATTATTAATTTAAAAACCACTGAAATTTTTAAAACATTCAAGTGAGTCGGAGTCGATTTGGGTGAATATGGTTTGGTTCGGGGGAACTACACGTAATAGAACCCACCGAAGAAACTGCCATTTATATGTGGGCTATTTTAACAAAACATGTACTGTATATTCTTAGGTTGATAACTACTTTTAAATTTGCTAAGTGTTGGCAGTGATTATAGTCTTTTGGAATCATTTTACAAACAAAATGTATAAATAAAGTTTTCTAAAGCATTGTGGGTATAAGAATATTTTTTCTACACGTGCATTTTTCTTAAATACAACCACCCAACTTCAAAAAAAATGTCAGTTTGAATCATCAACTTTCCAAATTATCACAATGAATATTCCACTCAGTACAGAGCTGATTATCAGCTTAGCTTTTCAATCATGTTTGTGACTTACCCATTCTATATTGTAATTTAACTTGTCTAATAAAGCTGTTTGTCTTTTATATATGGTGTTTATTTATTGGATTAGGAGATATAAATACATAGTATGGTGTTTATTTATTGCAGTAGGAGATATAAATATTTTAAAATCCTAGTTATTGATGTTTTTTACGGAAAGTTCCTTTCATTTTACTTAATGAAGCGGAAATCCAGAATTTTGAAAGTCGAGATGGCCTTTCATCAGTTTGAGAATCCTTGCAGATACGTTATCAAATTTTATAGAAGAAACCGCAAAAGTATTATTTTCTCTTCTTCAAATAATGAAATCTTACTTTTAAGGAATGGAAAGCTTATCACCAGGGTAACCAAAAGAATGAAAATGTTACATCACCGCTATTATCTTGAGAATTTGACAATTTTGTTGCTCTTTTGAATGATTTATGATAATGTTTAGATTGGCAAGAAGATGCTCAGTAAAAGCTTAATCAAAATCTGGTAACTGTGGCATGAAGAATTTAATATCATTGCAACATCTGTAGAAACAACAAAAAATAAATAAGGGAGTTTTTGTATTATCTATCACTTTATATCGTTCCCTGTTTAAGATGCAGTTGCATATTGTTTTCTTCGTCGTAATTTTGCAACTTGCAAATGGCTATATAACATGGATTGAAAAACGTTATCCTTTGCCGGTAGTATATTATTCATAAGGATTTTTCTAACTAGAAAACTATTCTATAAAGCTTGTAATGTTTTTTTCAGGGTACACCTTCACCTCCTGGTTCTCCATGGCCCATGCCACGAAGTTGGCAAAGTTATTCCACCCTCTTAACATTAGATCCTTCACACTTTTCATTGGAATCTAATATCAAATGCCATATTCTCGACAAGGCTTTCGCAAGATACAAAACTTACATATTTACAAATCAAACATTAAAGCCAGATCCCAGTTTAGTAGCATTAACCGAAGTTAATATTTATATTGAAAATAAAGATTGTCCAACATCAATTCATTTAGGTGAAGATGAATCATGTAAGTAGCAATTTCTTTCTGTAGGACTCAATTTTATGATTTGGCTTTTTTATATATAAAATTTTTAAAATTTACTTAAGATTCTCTTACGGTAATTGGTGGTGTCGATCGCAGAGGAGATAATGTGAATTCTAACAGATTGCATCCTCATGTGGATGTGATGACCAATTCTGTATGGGGTGGTTTGAGAGGTGAAATATTATTTCTATTAATTTAATATTACTAATGTTATTTAATAAAAAATAACGCAAGTAAATTTTTTATAGCATTGGAGACTCTTTCACAATTGATTTGGCGTAAAAATAACTCGGTAATATGTATATGATGTTACATTAGTATGGCTTTTATTTTTTAAGGAAAGTCAAGTTGTAAAAAGTAATTGTATGAAATTAATTTTATTTAGCTTGTGATAAACGAAACTTCCATAAATGACGCTCCTCGCTATGAACACAGAGGGATTCTTTTGGACACCGCAAGACATTTCCAGCCCGTTTCTGTCATAAAGAAAAATCTAGTAAGATTAAACAAAATTACAGAAGCTATTTTGAAATGTTTTATATTTTAATTTGGTTTTTGATATAAGATGAGTTTAGCACATATGCTGATAATCCTAAAGTGTTATGATTATGTATCAAGTTGATTATCATAATTTTTAGGGAGGGGTGTCATGTATATCAGAAACTTATTTTGCAAAAATGTTGAATAAAAATATTGATTAAATGGCCTGCATAAGATTGCATTGAAGGGAATTAAACATTAAATGGAAACACCTGCTGTGAACTAATTAGATGGCTGAATTTATATTTGGACTACTGAATTATTGCAAGGGAAACTTCTTCAGCTTAGCTATGAGATATAACAGGCTGGAACACACCCAGGTGTTTGATAAAATATGAGTAACAATTACTACTGAAATTCCCGTGATAAAGAAAATTAATGATTCAATTAAATCAATATTTGTATTAGAATTATCTTTGTATTGGTGCGTTTAATTATTTGATAAGAGCTTGGGAAATTGCAATAGGTACCAAGGCTGTGCTTAAATATTTCTTCACCTGAATAAAATAGACAAATTCATGCTTCTTACATCATTTGTGTGTATAAAAATTTTGCTCTTCAATAAAAAATTTGCTCTTTTTTATTCATCTGAAATGAGTTTTATGTTTGCCTCAACCCTCAATCAGCACAGCATATACGTATGTGCTTTTATTTAAATATTTATCATAAAAATTTGAGTGAATTTCAGTGCTAGAAATGAAGTGATATTTCCATTTTTATTGTGCGAAATGACATCAAGGGGTAAATCAATGTTATATAAATCGCCATTCCATTTATTCCAGAGTCTTGAAATCAGTATGTTACAGACAGTGCAGTATGACATGGTGTTTTATCATGTTGGAAGGTGTACGAGCCTTCTTAGTATTATGTAATACTGTGGATAGTATGGAATTGCAGGTACATGAAGTACTAACCTAACCATACAAATAAGATCCGAGTCCAGGTCATGAAATGCTAGCTCACACTACCACTATCCAATTTAACTGTTGGGACTGTACACTCTGGCAAATAGCATTCTCTACACATGCACCACCCCAATGAGTGACCATCAGCTTAGAACTGTATAAAACGAAGTTCTTTTCGGTATAAAATTTGTTTACATTATTTCAGCAGCTAATTGCAGCAAGCATTTTACCAAGTTAGAGATTGTTATCAATTTTTGTCATTTTATTATTTGCTTGGCTGATATTCCATATGAATCGTCTTACTGTAACCATTAATGCATATAGACTCCTGGAAGATTTAAGTAATGGTTTCAGTAGAAGAATGATGAGATGACATGATGACACTTTAGAATCCTTCAGTCCCTTTACATCTATTTTGATGGCCTGCTTGGCAGTTTGACTGTCGTGACATTTTTTGTTTTCCGTTTCTTAGGGTGGCATCATGATTTGTCTTCATCGAGACAGGAACAAAGTCTCCTCACTTGAGGAATGGAGTGCAAGGTCTCCTCAAAAGAACCCGATTCATATCACGTTTGCATTTTCTTTTCCTCCTTACATGAGGAGCCCTTGAACCTTACCTCGAGAATACAATTATGTTTGAGAGTATTTTAACAGAAATTAGGAAACTAGCGGGGAAAGCGTCACATTGCTAAGCAATGGGTCATAAGGTAACCAAGGAAGGAATGAAACAACTTTCTTTCGAAGGAAGCAGAGGGGGATCTTCAACAATCTTTTATTTTTGGATGGTCTACATTTCCTTTTGTTATCTTTAATAAGAAATTGTTGCTTAAAATATAAATAGTTAACTATTTAGTTCTCATTTTTACACTTCTTAAATATCCATTTCACACTAATTAAACTAATGAAATTTAAAGGTAACCACCAGAAAAGATGTAAGATGATGCATGAATAAAATTCAGGAGGAGAAAAAGATGCAGTGTATACTTCCTCAAACGTGATTTTTTTAAATATGATATTTAAATAATTTATCTCCTTTCTGAACATGAGATTAACCGGGATTGCTTTTCTCTCTTCACAAGTTATTACCTAGTTATTAAGAAAACAAGTTATTAAGCCGCACTTTTTCTCCGACAATGAAGGTTTAAAACTCAAGGTGCGACTTACAATCGAGTCCTTCAAATGCTGGCCACTAATTTGACATAAAATAATGTTAATGTGTAAAAATGCATTTAAGGGGAACATTAAACTATTACTATCATAAATGCTATTCGGGGGCGACTTATAATCAGGCCAATACGGTAAGTCATAAAGAATTGTGATTGCATCCCATCTCATTACATAACTTTCAACAGTGCTCAAAGCCTCAGTAGCAGCAATGATAGGTGTTTAAAAAAAAATCGAAAATCTAGAATTTAAAATGTGGGATTGCTTCTTATTTTGCTTAAATTTATTTTAAGATTATTATTAATTTTAGAAAATTTTTCTTTTACAGAATGCTATGGAATGGAATAAGATGAACGTGTTTCATTGGCATATAGTTGATGATCAGTCATTTCCCTATGAAAGTAAGAAATTTCCAGAGCTGTCAGAAAAGGTCAGAAAAGTATTAAATTTCCTATTTCATAGCATTTTTTCCACTTGCTCTACGTTATACACTTGGACTTTTTATTTTATATGTTTCACATTTAAAATAAAAATTAAAAATCATTTAAATTTAGAAATTAACCAGGCAAGGGATTTTTTTAACCACTTTCGATGTGTGACAGGGGCCAAGTTCTGCTGCAATTACTCAGAACTGTTAGAATATCTTTTTTCCAGTTCTGGAATACTTTTTTTCGTAGAACCTCAATATACATATATTATGGCAAGTGCAACGTTCCTTCTTTTAGCTGCGGGCTTCCGACACCATCATAACTGAAGCATCCTCAGAACATCTTCACCGAAAATATGCTTTGTTCCAATTAATTTGCACAGGGATGTATGTACAGTTTTGAGATGAAAAACTACCGAAAACGGGATTCTGAATTGAACTCGCCGTGTCAATTGATATGCTGTTTAGAATCGCGTTTTCCGTTTCAGAATTGTGTATCCGTATATGGTTCAATGACTCCCGTAATTCAAACACCAATGAATCCAATATAAATATCCTAATAATCTACATACCAAATTTCACCTCCTAGGTCAGAGGATGTCAAGATATATTTTTTGAGCCATTTGGACTAGTATTTTCATGGTGTATTTTGGATATCAAGTTCATCTCGACTTTGGTTATCATTTTCTTCTTCCAAGCATCACTGCCTTTATCATTCTTCCATTTTCTTATTCTGGTTTTATTCTTGCACTCAACTGTTATTACTGATTAGAAATTTTGTGGGATCTCTCTAATGCTCACTGTATGATTCCAGTGTTTGATTCTCAGTATTTTCCTTTAGAATGTCATTTGTCAATGAAATTTGAAGTTAATTATATCCACTTTCTTTAGGATCATAATAAAGTTACAAAGGTGATATTACATAGTCTGAAGAAGTGTTTTTTTTTTTTAAATTTGATCACTGCTCCAATTTCTTGCTAGTCTAATTCTTCTTTGTATTTCCTTACTGTAATCTCACAATTATAACGAACTGTTTAGACATTCCAACTCCTTGCGTTTCAGGTAAACATGCTGTAAATTGTTTTGCCAGGTACTGTATAACATTTGGTTACATAAGTCTATTTCTTAAGAAAAATGAAGATGATAATTTTCTAGAACTTTATCAGTGAATAATTATAAGGCAATTTGGTTTGGTTAGCTTCAAAGACTGCCATATGCAACATTGCTTTCTAAACGGCTTTAAGTTTATGTATATGCTTTTTGATATTATTTACTTCTTGCTTAAATATATCAGTTTTTGCGTTAACTGAAACAGTTATTTTATACTTAAGAACAGTTTCTTCTTCCATCAAGATGAAGAATATTGTCTTAATCAAGTTACGTTTAATATTCACAGCAGGCTAAGAGGAGGATAAATAAACTTTTATTTATTTATTTGATTTTTAGGGCGCTTATACTCCAAAACATATCTATTCCCAAAAAGACATTAATGATATTATCGACTATGCATTTCTGAGAGGCATTCGTGTCATCTTAGAATTTGATACTCCTGGGCACACAATGGGTTTTGGATTATCTCATCCTGGTAACCATTTTTTTTTTTTTTTTTGATAACTGAAATTTGTATATTGTATTTATTTTGTAATTTTGTTTAACTATTTCAATTAAAAATCATATAGAAATGATTGTTGAAATGGTGAAAAGAAATAGATTTTTAATAGGACATTGTTTTACAAGCAGTACATTGATATCTTCAGCTATCTTCTTTCATTAACATTTTATTCATCACATCGGTTTCTGAGTCTATGGAAAGATGACACTTTCAATTCTACTTTACAGTGGAATACAGGATTATTCTTTTTGTAAAAGTAAAGCTGATTTATTTTTTATTGAACTGACATACAAAAACAATATTGATATGAAAAGATTGAACAATTTCAAAAGTTTCATATGACCTCTTGTTGAAGTGACCGGGGAGGGGGGGTGGGGTATACACATAATGTTTGATATATTCCCACAAAAAAGAAATCACAGGGTATAAAATCCGGTGCTCATGGAGGCCAGATTACTGAACAGATAGATGAAAATCATTGTCTTTCCGCAGCTGCAAAAAGAACAGCGGCAACTTTCTGGACTTCGTAATCAATGGCGTTGAATCGTGGTTATATCCCTATTTATACCACGTGGGAACCACTCTTCATCATTTACACTGAAAAAATGTATCTAATTGATGAATAATGGTGATATCCTTTTTTGATGGGACGGTTCACCAACATGAGGTTCCACGGGATAGTATTACTTGTCTGTCTTTAAAAAAATGCAGCATCATATCCAGTAGAAAAAAATATTAAACGCAAATTATTATTACCTTGCATAAAAATAAAATTATAGATAATAATATTCCATATAAATGGTGAAAAATTTTGATAATATGCAATTATAAATTTTAAAAATGCTTTCCATTATCATATTTCCTTTTATATATATAGAACTGCTGACACCGTGCTATGGTGATGGAGTAACTCCAGGTACACCCAATTATACTGTGCCTCATGCAGATTACGAAATCCTTGATCCTACACGGAATTCCACTTATCAGTTCATGACTGCTTTCTTTGAAGAAGTTCGAACTGTTTTGAAAGATGATTACATACATTTAGGAATGGATGAAGTGTACTATGGCTGTTGGTAAGCATTCTTAAAGCACGGTTATTTGAGCGTATAGGACAAAAAAATTAGATCCCTAGCATAGCATACATATAAAACTATGAGTGCTGTTCGTTCCTTTGTCCAAATTATAGCAGCAATTCTCTTTGACATGAACTGAAAAAAAATGTAGCATTGTGAAGCTACCACCAGAGGTCAGTGAAATTATTCAAATGTCTGCGTTAGCATGTTAATTTTTGTTCCCCAAGTGGCCCTGTAGATTTTCTGCTGGATTCAAATAGGGAGACTTTACAAGCCAACCCTGAGGAACTCTGAATGTTCGTTGTATTAATTGCAATCAGTCTTCCTGCACTCAAGAAATGTTGACCTGGAAAACCGGAGTAATCTAAAATATGTCCCTCCTTGAGATGAGAATTCTTCAATGACTGTGGATAACGACATAATCTCAAGACGACAACCTCTTGTCCACAACTGGATTTTATTCCGCATATACGTATTTCGAACTCTTTGAGTTCATTATTCAATGCCAAGTAAGTATTTGGTGAAGTTAACAACATTTTAAGAAGGAAGGAGGTGACCATTCGACCAATAGGAGACAATGTGATGCAATGACTAATGGTAAAAATGGGACACCTCTTTTTACAAAAAACGCGTACCAAGGAGAAATACTCTCAAGGAACCTCGGATCATCCAGAATCCAAATATAGCAATTGTAGTTGATGATATGTTGGTGCTTTTCTGTATGTGGCATTCTAAAATGGTATCAAGGATCAAGTTGACTGCCACTCACCTTCAGAGTTGGGCTTGGTGATCAAAATTGCTAAGACTGAAATGAGAATTATTTTTGAATACCACAATATGCCTGCACAAGAATGGTTTGGTGTTGGGACCAAATAATAAATCTGGTTTAAATGGCATTTGATTTTTTTTATACGCTTTTATTTAATTCACTTTGATGTCTGTCCGGGTCAGTTCTTGTAATCAATCTTAAACCAACTATCGACAAGCTAGAGAGCTGAAACTTGACACACATACACAGAATCGATGACAATGCATGCTAAAGAAAAAAAATTTTCAAATCGGTTCACTGGTTCGCATTCTAATGATACAGTTCACTTTTCCGTGTGTCTGACCGGGTCAAACCTTGTAATCAATATTAAACCAACTTCCCGACAAGCTAGAGAGCTGAAATAATAAACAGAACGAAACTGTGGATAATATACCAAGAAAGAAAAAAAACAATTTTACATTTCGACCACTCTGTGAGAAATACAAAGCAAAACAGGTTACAAGAGGTTGTGTGTCTTCTTTCTAGAGAGCTGAAACTTGATACACATACACAGGACCGATGACAATGCATGTTAAAGGAAAAAAATTTCAAATCAGCTAACTGGAACGCATTCTAGGGCACAAATTCATATCACTCGTCCCTCCACAAGTCGGCAACCTGGTTGCCGATTTGCGGAGGGACGATTTTATGCGAATTGATTGCTAAATCAAACAATTAATTTTACTGACGTCGGCTTGAAGAGATATTATAATAAAACATAATATATAAAAGGGTGGTTTAATCCTCCCCCCACTCTTAATTCTTGTTTATTGAAAGAATTAAAATTCACTGATAAAATTATATCCCTTCATCACTCATTTAAACCATAAATCATTAAACTAAAATCAAGTTTACATGTTTATTTATATTACTTTACTTATACTAGGAAATCAAGCCCTGTAATTAAGCAGTTCATGCATGAGCATGGGTATACTGATATGCACCAAGTAGAGCAGCATTATGTTAAATGGATGATACAGATGATACAAGATAAAGGTTTTAAATACATAACGTGGCAAGATCCTGTTGATAACGGAGTTACGGTAAATGAAAACAATTCTTTTTTTTTTAATTTTTACATTAGCATTACTGAATTTATACTTAACGCTTACAAAATCTAAGGAATGACGGATGTAGAAGAAAAGGACGAGACGTATAAACCCTTGAATAAAACAAAATTTGACATTAAAGATTTCTGGAAAACATAAGGAAGAAATCATTTGGCAGTAATATTAATCAGGAATTTAATGTTCTTTAAAGAGACCTTGCCATAATAGCCTTTAAAGAGATATTTTGATTAGTTTTAAAAGCCTATATTGCATATTAAGTATGCGTGTTTCTTCTGTTCAGGGCACTGCATAGAATAAATTTTAAATTTTTTTCCACATTTTGAAAGCAGTTTTAATTTTCTTTGTTTTAATCTGTATTTTCTGAAAACAGTTATGATGATTATTAAGTTTGATGATATTATTTTGAAATATGGATGGAAAAATTCTGCGACCTGGATTCGAACCAGGAACCTCGACTGTCATGGTCGACGCCTCTAGCAAATGAGCCATATTCAGACCAACTGTGCTGCAAATCTTTTCTGCAGAGAACACGCACGCCTTTTATACACTATACATTGTGTTACTCTTACGTTAATGCCACCTAAGTCCTTATTAGAAAAGGTGGTGTCTCTAATATAGTGATCACTCAGAGTACAAAGGAAAATTATTAATTAAAGACAGTTTGGTTTAATGCGGTTTAAATAAGTAACAGAGAGAAATCTGTACTTTATGCAGTCATGAGCACATGTATTTAATTATGTGATAAAAAAAACTGCTTTGTAATATCTTCTATACCTTGTCCCACTCTGAAGTCATAGCATTCAACAGCATATCCTTCCACCATTAGATATTAAAGTATCAAGATTTTGAATAATCTTGATGACGACATTCTTGATCACACCTCCCCCCACCCCATCCTTTTTCTTAATTTTAATTAACCATATTCGATTGTATCTAAACTTTTAAACTTTATACATGAAATGAGGAATATTTTTCTCATTGACGTCACTTTCTTATCCAGATGGGACAGCAAATTTCAGAGAAAGATCAGTTTTGTGTCCATTTGTATTGAAATTACCTGTAATTAATGATTTTCCCTTGCAATTTTACCTACTAAAAGGCCATCCTTTTTGGATTTCTAGCAGATCATCGTTTATTTTCATCCTCTAAAAATGGATTAAGAAAAGATCAGCAATAAATAACCACAATTTACATTGTTTCCATGTAGTAATCACAAATATATCTCGATTTCTATTATTCATATCAATTCATATTATTTTATTGACACATATATTTTCAAGAATAAATGATTTAGATCAGTTTCAACGTGTGTTTCAATTTTATCAACAGTTTGTTACATAATTTGTTAAAGTTTAGATTCTCCACGACCAAAGGAGTTCTAATATTTTGTGATATTGAAATCTTTCCATTTTAATCCTCTTCTAGATGGCAAGTGACACAATCATTCATGTGTGGAAAGACACTGAATTAGATTCGAGTATGGGGCGATGGCAAGATTACATAGCCAATGTTGCAGCAAAAAACTATAATATTATCCTATCTTCCTGTTGGTATTTAAATTATATCAGCTATGGCCAAGATTGGAAAAAATATTATGAATGCGATCCAAAAAATTTCAATGGTAAGCAAGGTTTTACTAGCATTTTGAAAGTAGATTTATGGCATTTATTCCAATATACTTATATATATACAAATATAAGAAAACTAAGTAAAGCCAGTATTCTTCAGTAAGATGTGGATGACAGTTAATTTTTTCTTTTGATTTTATAAATTTTCTAAAGAACTTTTTTTTTCTTGCACTTCATGATTGTTGTTAAAACAATTTTAAAGCTATTCAGTACCATTAAATAACAAACGAAGATTTTATTTAATAGCAAAAAGAGATTATCAATTAAAAATATTTTATTAAAGCTTATGATTGAAAACCCTTTTTGTAAGATAATCTTTCCTTATTTTTTGACAAGAGTTGTTGACTGTGGTTGCTTCTACACTTGCAAAAATGGGTATGGCAGGGGGTGCCACTATTGATAATTGTTTCTTTTGACCATTGTATAAATCTATCATTCTGTCAATTATTTTCCTAATACTTTAAGTATAGCCTTGGTATGGCAATTTTTCTATGCCAATTTTTTTTGACTTACCCTGATATGGTTATTGGAGACATAGTTTTTACAACTTTATGGACGCCAACTTTCTAAGGATTACTGGGGAAGGGTATTTTTCAACAAGAAGCTTTACGTGTACATTTCGATTACCTTGTGAAGTACTACATAAACTTGAATATATAATGTGTTACGTGATTTCTAGAAGCATTACAGTACCTAAAGGAATTTGTTTAGCAAGACAAAGAAAATACTCAAATAAATAAAAAAAATCACCTGTCTCTAATCTGTACCTTAGAAATATTAAGCAGTATAAAAGAAATTGTGAAGATCAGATTCTTATAAGGAAATTGTGTAAAATTATTGTTGCTTCATATTTAACTAAAGATCTTTAATATTTAAAAACTTATTGATTCACATCTTATAAATATCATTATTCTATTCTAAATATTAATTATACGAATAACAGGTACTGAAGAACAAAAAAAGCTTGTCATTGGTGGAGAGGCTTGTCTTTGGGGCGAATATGTCGATGGCACTAATCTTTTAGCAAGATTGTGGTATGTCATCTTCAGGAATATTTTTAAGTGTTTTTTTATTTTTTTTATTGTAAAATTATTTGTAAAAATTGCAGGCCTCGTGCTTCGGCTGTTGCTGAAAGACTTTGGAGCCCTGAGTCTGTCAAAAACACAGATGATGCTGCATACCGTTTAGATGAACAGAGATGCCGAATGCTAAGGTAAAAATTTGATGTGAAAATTTATGATATAGCAAACTCGATCTGTTCCCCATTAATATTTGCTCTTTTGAATATTATTTTGAAATTGTTAGAATATTAATTTTTTGCATTATTTTTATTACAGAAGAGGGATAGCTACCCAGCCCATTTTGAATGGCTATTGTGGTGAATATGAATGGGAAATGGATCCCGATTTTAATTATCCTCTTGAAGTATAAAAATTCAATCATGGAGACACTGTAAATAATTCTCCATTAGCATATGTATTATTGTTATCGAAAGTGAATGTGTAAAAAATTGTTAAAACTTTCTACTTTAACTATTTTGATAATTAAACATTTCCTTTTTAAATTGTAAATATTTTGAATGTTTAATGAATCTGTGCTTAATTCCTATTGTGGATTACCATTTTATTTTAATACAACCGTTCATTAAAGCTGAGAAATTTTTGACATACTTTTACAAAAATACTTTTACAAAAAATTTAACCCTTAAAAGAATCAAGTGAAGAATGGAAGAATAATCAAGTATAAAGATAATTACGCAGACCCGGCGTTGCCCGGGATAATTACGCTTGTAGGTAAACAGAACAACCTCAAAAAGCTAAATTAAACCTCCAAATTGGTTAAATAATAGCTCAATCACTACAATATAGAGCGAAGGGACTATCCTTTCTAAGAAAAATCCGAAAGACAGGAATTTACCTCTTCACTGAAAAAATCCATTCTAGTTGATATACCGGGACTTGATTTATCGCCAAAAAAATTTTTAAAGGCTCACAATGGATGGACCTCTCCAAGGATGCCTTCTAGTCTAAATAATTTTTTACTCACGTAATCTTACTTTAGATGTACACTTGATGTTGTTGCAATTTCCTGTCTTCTTTCGATGTCTTGAAGCAAAAATTGGCCATTCATCACTTTGTGTAGTCTAGTGGTCACCGATTCTTCTATTTACTTGCTTACCATTTGCTCAATACAGCACGGAGCTAAAGCAGTGCTTCCTCTATCGTCTTTCACTCTTTCTCAATAGTCTGCTAACTCATTATCTCCAGTTACTGATCATTTTTAAAGATTTTTCAAGAAATTGTTAAGTACTAAGAATTCTCTTTTTTAAGAAAAGCCTGAATAACAGGAATTCTATGCATTGAATTCTATATTGCACAAACTTTGCCTTGCATTGTTGGTCATGAGACATATATTGTTGATCCTTGCATAATGTTGGTGCATTGCGTGTTGACACCATTGTTGATACCTATTGTTACACAAACTTTTATTTGCATTGTTGGTCATGAGATATATATTGTTGGTCCGTGCAGTGTGTTTGTGAATTGCGTGTTGATACCATTGTTGATACTTATTGTTGCAAAAACTTTGTCTTGCATTGTTGGTCATGAAATATTTCTCATTAATATGCCCTGCCATAACCATAAATATCGATTTTTTATATATAATTATTATTTTTTCGAAATCTGAGGTAGACAGTGACCTTCCTCATGCTTTGAAGGTCATGTATGCAAAATTTTATCAAGATCGGAATAAAACTGTAGATTTGTATAAAAAACAAACAAACAAACCCACAAACAAACATCCTTCTTTATATATTTAGAAAGATGTATAAGGCATGAATTGGATTATTGTTTTAACGTTTGTCGCATTATAGATTACTCGTACTAACCCGTGATTACTTGCATTAAATTTAGGCTCCATTACTCAAACAAGTTCACCATGATCAATTTTTTTCTGCTTTTTTACTTACTTTCCAAACCCGCTTATCTTCATACTCAGTGACAGTCAGGCGGCTCTTAGGGCCTTAAAATCTTCCAAGCTAACTTCTAAAATTACCTTAGAATGTAGTCAACTCCTGCAGGTTTTGGCTCTCCAAAATAACGTTACGTTACAATGGATGGCAGTCATAAAGATATAGTTGGAAATGAGGTCGCTGATACCTTAACAAAACAAGGTGCCAAATCGGCAATATTAGTCCCGAACCTTTCTTCGTATTTCTAAACAAACTGCAGTTAGTGAGATTAATGACATCTCTTATCAAGAGGTGATTAAAAGGTGGGAACAGACCACCGATCAGAGACATGCTAGATTCATGATTAAGAAACCTACTCAGAACCCAACAACTAGTATTCTACAATTTAGTAGGTATAAACTACGGGTTATCATGGGCTTTCTCACAGGTCATGATTTACTACGAAAGCATTTATATAGAATGGGGATTTACTATCTTTTTGAATGTGTCGCTCTGGCACATATTTGTCGCCTCACGCTAAATTCTACTTTTCTTGAGGACATTCACCAAGAGCCAGTGGGTAGCTAACTCGTTTTCTAAGCAAGTCTGGATTCCTATAGGTTCCTTGGGTTCATTGGGTTTTGGCGCAAAATTCCTTCGTAGGAATAGGTGCCTAGGTGATCTCTGGTTCTTTTACCATTGTTTAACCTAGCCGCTCTTATGAGATAAGATAAGGGTCTGCAGATGTCCCCACAAGAAGTACTCAGCGGATTAAGATCTGGCGATCTTGCTGGCCATGGGATGTCTGCATTGAGGAAACCGCTCTGCGTACATTCTTGCAGCTATTCTTCCCTGTTGGTTCGCAGCTCCATACGCTAAATGCATGTTTATTAGCTCACTCAGCCTGTAGGGCTCCATTTTTCAATGTTGACTCTCTGATGACTCACCTTCCAATGAATCTAAAAACAACAGACAATGACAAATAGCCAAAGCACTGAAACGTTTGTTTTATTACCCTCTGTCTTCATTTAACAGATCATTGAAGTTTTTTTATTTTGAGTAATACAGTACAAAGAAATTCCTTTCTTATATACAGTATATTGATTTTATTACAGGCGAGGAATTCCAGCACAACCCATATTAAATGGTTTTTGTGGTGCATATGAATGGGAAATGGATGTGAAAAATTATCCTGAAGATCTAATTTCAGAAACAACATCCATGGACTCAACTCGCCCAGTGACATCAACAACCATGGAAACAACATTTCCGGATTCATCAACACCTATGGAATCAACAGATGTGGCGGCATCAGTTACGACCGGAACAGAACCGGAGAAAGAAAAAACAACATCAGAAACGACTCAGTCGGTGACTGAAGTGAGGACTCATTCAATGACAGAAGTAACGACAATTAGAGAATCAGAGGCAGATTCCTCGGTGACAGAATTGACGACGCAAACAACGACAATTACAGAATCAGAGACAGGTTCCTCGGCGATAGAACTGACGAAGCAAACAACGACAATTACAGAATCAGAGAAAGGTTCCTCGGCGACAGAATTGATGACGCAAACAACGACAATTACAGAATCAGAGACCAGTTCCTCGGTTACAGAACTGACGACGCAAACAATGCCAGAAACAACTCATTCAGTAACAAATGTGATGACAACATTAAAAGAGACAGAAAATAATACAGAAGTGACAATAAATACCGATTCAGAAACGGAATATTCTACAACTGAATCAGGACGAGGAAGAGGAGCTCTTACAAGAACTTCTAGTTTGGCATCATTTAAATACTTGCTTATATTATTTTTAACATTTATCTTATAAATATGTACCTCGATAAAATATTCCGAGAAAGAAATTGGTTATCAGGAGAATTAAAGCCATTTTAAGACTAATGTTATTGCGATTGTTGTTATCAAGTTTGGGAATTTTAAAAACTAAATGCTTTTATAAGGCGTGGAGAATTCTGTTAAGCTCTTTTTTATTATGTAAGGGAACCCCCCTCCCTTTTGATATTAACCGTAATTTTAGAAAGCAATAGTCGTGTTTCCAGTCACTGACTTAAAATAAAAAATTAAAGATATCCTCTCAGATAAGTAGACTGCGAAGCCACTCCGCCTCTCGATGTCTTGAAGCAAAAGTTGGCCATTCATTACTTTCTGTGGTCTAGCGGTCGCCGTTTCTTCCGTTGACACGCTCACCACTGCTCAGTTGCAGCAGTGCGCTGGCGAAACCAATGATGGGTAATAAATTTTTAGAAAGACAATGCGTCCGCAGCATCATATTCAGTGAGGATTAGGAGAACTTGTCTCTGCTGAAAATTGAATTAACTCTAGCAACTCAGTACGTATTGAGGAAGATTTTTGTACAATTTATTTGATTTTTGATTCTTTTTCTATATAAGAATCCATACACTCAAAAAGGGACAAAGAAATTTTGAAAAAGGGTCACTTAATTGAAATATTGACAAAATTTACATCACCGTCAATATTTCTTGTAATGTTCTCTATAGGAATTCCATTATAAGACATTTTCTCGATTATATATTTATATAATTCATTTCTTGAATTGATCAAGTCTACACGTTTTTCTTTTGCTGAAATCTACGTATATATTTTGGCTGACTTTGTATGTAATAAAGAAAAAAAACAATGTTAATTTTAGTCGAAAACTTGAATTAAGGCGTCTTCGGAAAGTAAGCTGACAAAAAAATAAAATTTCATTATTGTACAATAACAGCATCTGGCAATGTCCACCTGCACGAATGAATTAGCATGCACGTGTGCCAATAGACCTGCAAGCAGTTCTTTTCCATGAAAAACTGAAAAATGGGGTGCTCTGGAAATGAACTCTTTGCCAAAAGGGTTTTCCAGTACATGCAACGGTGGTAAGAAGAAAGCTGTAAAATTCTTCGTTGAAGAAGGCAGATCGCGACAGCGTATTTGGAAAATGAAATATGAGAGGTGAAGCTTCAAGAAGCGCACGTTACAAGAAACTACCTGGTCGGCCTCTCATAAAATCGTCGGCGAAACATGTCGCCAGAGTTCAGAATGCTTTTGACAAGAATCCGAACTTGAGTGTTCGTCGTGCAGCCTCACAGTTCAGTTTGAAGAAATCGACTGTGGTTGACACTGAATCCAGAAGTTGGTCATTCCAGTCAAATTTAAGAGAGCTGCCTCTAAGTACACGGAATCCAGCAGAAGTTCCAAGAAGGCTTTTTTACCACATTATGGATCCTTCCCAAAAACGTATGACCAACCCTTCAGTTCCCATACAAAATTTCCGAAGAGGCACTTAATCTGGCAAGCCATGGGCAGGATGGAAGTGTCTGGATACCATTTTATGCAGAATGGAACAATGAACACCGAAGAAATGCAAAAGAAAAGATGGATTCTTTCACTCTTTATCAACATCAGTCTGATGAAATTATCTTCTGGCCCGACTTAGCAAACGTCCGAAACCTGGTTGACTGCTTGTACTCCGCACACCTGGATTCGGTGTATAAGAAGAACAACGCTCCAAATGTCTCACTAATTAGGAGAATTGAAAAATTCTAGCCACTCTGTAAAACTGAGAATTCTCCCAAGACAACGGAGCCTTGACCAATAAATGCTTCCCGAAATAACTGGAATAGGATCAGCAAAAGGGCTGCGAAATTCTTTAAGAAAATTATTGCTGTGAAAACAGACGAACCACATTCTTCTTTAAGATCACTTCATCATTCTATACTATATTCTGATAGAAGTCGATGAAACTCCCCGAAATATACTTCACTGCAATACTAGATTGCAATAACTCTACTGCATTTGAACAACTGAAACCAAATTTTTAATAATAAGAGGAGAATATGCTTTCAAAACAATTATCACTATTTTTGATATATTAAATTCAAAGACTTTAATCGCTAGATATAGTACTTTAGTCATATCCCTTCTCGAAGTAGACAGCTCTTTCTAATAACAGATCTAAAATGCCTACAATCCATAAAATCTTAATTTGCATTACCTGTGCCACAACACCTTCATTCTTTCCCAGTTACAAAATAATATAAAGAGGAAGGTACACTGTTTTTTTTATCTACTGCTTAACTTTGCCCTTAAACATCTGTTGAGTCTATTCTACGTCTTTAGTCATCTGTGACTTTCCTTGTTGAACTGAAGAATTTTTCCGGTGCTTCAAGACTTGTCGATGAAGATCACAGCCCGTCGTGCTATATATGGAGCCAATCTGAGATCTCCGTGATATGATATAAACATATCAAACATTATACACTGAGTGGCCAGTTTATTAGGAACATCCATGACTATGAAATCCGTTGGCATAGCAATCACTACGTATCAGTTGGTCACGTGACAGTCGGTACCAATATAAAACGAGAACACATCTGTCAACTGCAAGTGGTTTGACCGTCACCATGGGAAAAACAAAGGATCTGAGCGACTTCGAGCACGGGATGATAGTTGGTGCCCGGCGAGGTGCACTGAGTATTTCCGAAATCGCACGTCTTCGAGGCTTTTCCCGAACAACCATTTCAAGGGTTTACCAGGACTGGTTAAACAACCAAAAAAGAACCAGCCAGAGACAAGCCTGTGCTCGTCACGAGTCGGCAACTAACCGTGGAGTACAACACTGGACCACAGAATAACATCTCTGAACGCACTACACGCCGTACACTGGAAAAGATGGGCTACAACAGCCGACGGCCAGTCCGGGTATCTTTGATCTCCACCCAAAACTGCAAAAAAACGTTTCCAATATGCCCGTGATCACCAACACTGGACCGTCTACGACTGAAAGAAGGTCTGCTGGTCGGATGAATCCTGTTTCCTATTGCACCATGTAGATGGCCAACGCAGAATTTGGAGACAACAGTACGAAGATGGCCCTCCTGTCTGGTTTCCACTATCCAGACTGGTGGAGGCTCTGTAATGTTCTGGGGAATGTTTTCCTGTCATACTCTTGGTCCGCTGCTGATACCTGTAGAACGACGCCTTAATGATCAGGGCTACCTGAACATTGTTGCCGACCACGTTCATCCTTTAATGCTACTGTGTTACAAAACTCGTATCGTCATGGAATGGAGCACGATAATGAATTCAACTTACTCCTCTGGCCACCACAGTCCCCGGATTTGATCCCAATCGAACATCTTTGGGATGAGCTGGAACGGATTATTCGAGGCATGGATCCACCACCATCCAATAAGCATCAAATAGAAGCAACTGTTGCATCCGCATGGAAAAACATCACGGAACAATGCTTCCAGCGGCTAATTGAATCCATGCCACGGCGAATTCGTGCTGTTATAGCTGCTAGGAGTAGCGCAACACAGTATTAGGGAGATGTTCCTAATAAACTAGCCACTCAGTGTATATAAAAGGTATAATTTTCAACATTTTAAAATAGAAATCACATTTTCAACACTTTAAAGACTGATATCAAAATTTTGTTATAAAGAAATAAAAGTGCTTTTACTTTTCAGTGCGGTTTAGTGACATATTTGAACTTAAAACTTAGACATTTAAATATACAATAAAAAAGATGGCTAACGTAGGGTAAAGTCTAAAGAAACTTGAAAAATATGACTGGGAGGATTAGGTTAGGTTAGGTTAGATTAGATTAGGTTAGGTTAGGTTAAGTTAGGTTAGATTAGGTTAGGTTAGGTGATTGAATAGATTTCTGCTTATGTACAATCGTCAGAATCTCAGGTGTATTAGTATGCAATGAAGTTAGGTCAAGCAAGATTGTTGACAAAACCATTCAGGATAACTGCGAACAACAGGATAACCATTTCCAGACAATACTGCTGCGAGGACAATGCAATTAAAGGAAACCAGCGCATTAAAATTAAGTTATTGCTTATGTCATAGTCGGAGGACGCTTGGGTTCAAAAATAACAATCGCAAGATCAGGGGAGACTTCCGCCACATCCAGCCTATGGCCCGGAACAGGCACCCAGCGATTATCATCAGTTTGGTCGTCTAAAGAAGTTACTTCGAGGTGCGCGTTTCCAAGCTGATGATCAACCGATCGTTCTACAATATGGAAATTCAAACACTGTTAGCCGTTTTAATAATGGGTTTGTAGAGAAATGCTTTAAATACATAACCTTGCTTATTCCTGTTTGTTTTGCTGTAACTGTATAGAAAATTTTAATAAAATAATTGCTAGAACACTCCTGTTCGCTCTTATCGTTTCGAACGTCATCTTACATTCCATGAAGCAATGATAAAGGTTTGATGACCTGTTATCACTGTAAGGGTCAATATCTTCAGAATAGGGTTTCTGCTTAACATTTTTGCAATTTTTTTTAATTGAATTTCTCAATTGAGCATACTATATTTTTATTGTATTGCATACTAGTATAAAAAGTATTCCAATGGAGCCAAGAAACTTTGGAGATCTAGATACGTTGAAACTAGATACAGGAAAAAAACACGTAATCCATAAAATTATTTTTCATGCCACGTATGTACATTTCGAGGATAAAGTCGTCATCAGCTTGATAATACTTTATTACAAAATTGATATAACGAACAGAGAATTTCATCTTTATATAGAGAGAAAGAACCAATCAGAGGAATCGAGATAGCTAATAATTACTTTATGTACTTAATAACTCCCGTCTAAATTGCTACCTTCATAGTGCCGCTGTCACTATGACATAGTAATCCTTTTGCCCATCTCAATAAACAGTGAAGAACTTTCATACTTTATCAACGACTTGCAATCCTCCTTTAATCAGCAGTGAAGATGCCTCGTTGAAGATTCCATAGCTCTTGTGGTTTTTCATCTTTGTGGTTTCTCCTACTCTTCTGATGTCAATAAACGGTCTCTTGCCCCGCAACGAGTTCTATTTTTGCGTTTAAGTGCTCTGGAGATAATGGAAGTAAGCGAAGGATCTGAACTTTCCTTTTGAGAACCATCATATTCGCTGGTGATTTGAAATGCCATTGGTTATGACGTAGGGCTCATCCAATTCTCCTAACATCGATGATGTGTTTTTACCTGAGAGTTTTTTTCCTCCAATACAATCTTTTGTTATACAATAGCAAATTATTATTAAGTAATCTCCTATACAGGGTGAATACAGAAGTCTGAACCCCCCTTTTATTTTTTGAACCGAAGCAGATATGTCAATTTTGATGAATCCAATGAATAGGAAGTTGTAGGTGGCCTATCCCATGGTGCACTTTTCATCATCCAAATTAGGACACATTCAAAATTTATCTCAAAAACCGTAAGGGATAGAGAAAAAAAACCCAATTGCAAACTTGTTCAGCATAAAAAAACAAACAAAACAAAAAAAATCATCCAAATCGGACCAACCAATCACCCACAATCACGTGTAGCTTACAAAGTCACACTGCACAAGGAAAACTGAATGTTGATATTTCCACCATGTAAAGCATGCAAATCAAAAAATTAACATAAATTACCATACTCACATTCACTTTCATGCGGAAAAGCAAATAAAAGGCATGTTTCAGCACACAGAAGACAGAACAATTCCAGGATGGCAAGCTACACTGTTCCGGAAATGGTCAACATGATCACGTGATTGTGGGTGATTGATTGGTCCTATTTGGATGATTTTTTTTTGTTTTGCTTGTTTTTTTATGCTGAACAAGTTTGCAATTGGGTTTTTTTCTCTATCCCTTACGGTTTTTGAGATAAATTTTGAATGTGTCCTAATTTGCATATTTGGGATGATGAGAAGTGCACCATACCCACAACTTCCTATTAATTGGATTCATCAAAATTAACATATCTGCTTCGGTTCAAAATATAAAAGGGGGGTTCAGACTTTTGTATTCACCCTGTATATACGAGATGTAGTATTACTCGGATGTAAGCTTTTGATTTTGCTGTTACAGAAAATGTTAGAGATAACTTCTAGTGAAGTATGTATACATTTTGGAGACATCCTGTACTTCATCTAATTACTTATCTCAGCCTTTCGTGTTTATAAACCCATTCATTAATTATAATCACCCTTTCAGTTAACGCGAATCGGGAAAAAACGCATATAGAATATACGCACAGACAGTCGAAATTCCCTGATATGGTTAAACATTTAATGTTAATTTCTTTTAAAACTGTAGGAGCTAAAATAAACTGACCAAACCCATCTATCGTAGTTCCTATAGTTTCCTGTATAAGAGCCCATTCGTTATTTGTAATTTATTTGTTTTTACTCTCATTTTGTTCTATTATAATTTTCACCTATTTGTTCAGTCATATGAGTTACTTTATAAGCCCGCCAATCAGTGATAAATCTCTCTTCTCTGAATGGTGCATAATTGCCATATATTCAGTGGTCGTATTCGTTCCCTATCCTGAAGAAGAAGTGTATTTCGAAACGCGTAGGTTCCAATAAAAAACGCTACCATTTGCTATTCTAGGACCTATTTTTATATTTTTTTAAACATTTATTGTATACTTCAATTGAACTATACAATGGGGGAGGCCGTGGCCTGGTAGGCTTCCACTGAGCGCAATGGGAGACGGGAACCTGGCTCGCAGATCGAGAATTTCTCCACTACAAACCGTCAGGTTCCCGTCTCCCATTGGGCTTTCAACCGTGACAACTTGGTTGTCTTTAAGACACCTTGAGACAGCTTGGCTGTCCGTGGTGTCTGCGATAGCCCAATTGGTAGAGGCATCGACCATGATAGTCGAGGTTCCTGGTTCGAATCCGGGTCGCAGAATTTTTCCTTCCATTTTTCAATTGAAAAATCATTAACTCTACATTAATAAAGTTGGCTATATAATAGCGAGATAATAAATTTAATAACTACGGAAATTTAATAATTCCGTAACTCGGAAACAGCTATTGCTGTCGACGTAGCCACAACAGAACCATGCATATTTCCATTAAAATATCATTAAAAATATAAACAATTGAGGATATGTACTTAAAATTTTTTGTTTTTAATAAAGAAAATGGTTCTTTTCTTTTTTTTAAAAGTGAACAGTACGGAAATCAAATGGGATATCTTACCACATCTTTCATACAGCCCGGATGTCTCTCCTTGCGACTATCACCTTTCGGACCATTGAAAGAGTTCTTGGGAGGGCAGAGGTTCGGATTCAACGAGGAAGTGAAAAAGGCTGTCCTGACGTGGTTTCGACATCAGCCTGAAGATTTCTACAGAACCGGTATCCAGTTGCTCCCAGAACGCTGGAAATAATGTGTAGAGAAGCTAGGAGAGTTCTTTGAGAAATAACTGGTGTGTGTGTGAGTGAGTGTGTGTGTGTGTGTGTGTTTGTTGAAATCCAAGTCAATTTGAACGCCCCTCTAGTTTGTGATGAAAGAGCTTTCTTTCCACGGAAGCGGCGACCCGGATACTTTGTTTGCTGAACCATAGTCTGCCTCCAATCTTAGTTCGTAATGTTATAATTTTATTATTTCTTCGGGAATATTTTTTAACATGATAATGTTCTAAGGCTGGACACCATTCTACAAAAACCATGATGCCAAAAACAACACCAAAAAGCGTTACGGAAGCAGTTTTGCATTGTTGTTGTAGTTTAAATATTGTTGACGCCGGCACTGAAAAATCACCTGACCATTGTTGTCTGAGCAACAATTTTTATTTCAATCTTTACTACAGAGATATTATGAAATATATTGAAAATGTGGTAAGAGATAGCTCCACTATACTTCGCTGTCTTACCCATGGAAGAATGAGACAAACACGTGTAATAGCTTTATTCTTCCATGGTCTTACCAAGCAAACTCTTACCCAGCTTCAACCCAGGCCAACTGATGCAAGTATTCGGACCGATGAATCCAGCCACAGAGTAAATTGGAAAAGCTTCATTCAGCTCCGCAACGAACACAATCAATCAACAAGTAACCAGCATAGATACAAGCAGCCATCGCAGTCTAGTAACGAGACATTGCTCCCCTGCTTTTTGTACGCTGCGCGGAATTAATCATACAAGACTGCCGAAAGAGAGAAGGCTGCTTCTTTCACAAGTGGGACGATTCTTCCAAACTTAAGTTGATAAAGACTTGTGCTGAATTATTCCAGCCCCAATAAAGACTAGTGATACTCCCTCCATTCGATTAATTAATGTTTCATCATATTTCCATTAAAATATCATTAAAAAAATAAACAAATGATGATATGCACTTACAGTTTTTTTTGTGTGTGATCAATAAAGAAAGTTTTTTTTAATAAACTGAACAGTAGATGGAGCCCCAGTTTATGAAAACTGTTGAATAAAAAAGTCGATTTTCCGCAGCCATCGAGGTGAGGAACCTCGATATTAAACCAATTTGAATTTCGTGCGCTTTGAGGATTTTTGAGGGACTTTAACTCCCTCCGCGCTAATGTCAGTAGCTAAAATTTTGCTGTAGATACAACTCATTCTCTACTACTTATATACAAAATTTGGTAGAAGTCCATCGGCTATTGGCACTTCGGAACTGTTCCTTGTAAATACATCGTTGGGACACATTAATATGACCACCAGGGCCGTAGTGAGGGAGGGGGGGCGCCTAGGCACCTGCCCGTAGCCCCCTGTAGATAGGGGCTCCCATTCAATGTATGGTCCCAATCTACAATGAAGTAATGATTGGCACACTTGAATTTTGGATAGGTCTATGTTAAATTTGTTTTTGAGTAAACTTTGTTCACGGCCCCATAAAAGCTGATTTGCCCAGGGCCCAAAATTTTCTCACTACGGTGCTGACCATCTCTCCTCGAACATGTTGGAACGTCCCATGGTATGCAGATGAAAAAT
>JAHWFO010057280.1:488552-502996 GCA_023313115.1 Rhysida immarginata
TGTCAGCACCAAGACAGTGCAACGATCCCTCTTGAGGTTGGGGCTCCCGAGCAGGCGTATGACAACAGCACCCATGTTGACGCCTGTGCATCGCCGAAAACGCCTCCAATTCGCAATGGACTATCGTCATTGGACCTCGGCCGAGTGGCAAAGGGTTGCTTTCTCTGACGAGTCGCGGTTTCTGGTGAACAGATTGGATGGACGATGGAGAATTCGCCGAGAAGCATTTGAGAACAGGCATCCCGACACCATCGTTGGCAGACGACAGGCTTGTGGGGGAGGTGTGATTGTTTGGGGGATGTTTTCGTGGTATGGTCTGAGTCTAGTGATACCGCTGGAGGGTACACTGAATGCTGTTCGTTACCTACCATACTGCCAAAATTGTCCACGACTGGTTCGAGGAGCATGAGGATGAATTCAAGCTACTCCCATGGCCATCAAACTCCCCGGACCTCAACCCCATTGAACATTTGTGAGACCATCTCGATCGCCATGTCCGCAAGCTGAACCCTCCACCACGCATGGTGATGGAATTATGGGTTGCACTGATCGCCGAATGGTCCCAGATACCTGCAACCACCTTCCGAGGACTTATTGACTCTCTGCCACGTCGACTAGCTGCTGTGCTTGCCGTCAAAGATGGATATTCCGGATACTAGCAGGTGATCATATTAATGTGTCCCGACCCTGTATGTCAAAGTCTGTTCATATATTTTTAATGATCTTGTATCAGTAAAAATTTGTGGTGTTTCAGTTGAACTGAGTCCAGGTGACGAGTTATAATAATACTGAGTTTCATTTTATGTTAATTTTACAGTATGTAATTAATGTAACGAAGATCGTGGATTTCCCTCGGTTCAGTTACCGTGCCTTTATTTTGGACACTGCCCGTCATTTTCTACCGCTGAACATAATCAAACAACATTTAGTGAGTTCTGGGAAAAAACTACGTTAAATTTTATCAGATATTAATAAAAAGAAATTATTTAAGCAAGCATATTTAATCAAGAAAATGTTCAGACTCAAAAAAATAACAGAATTTTTTTTAAATTTCAGGATGCAATGGCTTGGAATAAATTCAATGTTTTACAATGGCATTTAACTGATGATCAATCGTTTCCACTTGAGAGTAAAGTTTATCCTAATGTAACCAAACTGGTAAAGAAATAAATTTTAAGCCAGAATATTGTTTTTATGCAAAAATATGATCCCGTCACATTTTTAATTAAGTAAAATTAATTTTATAAACGTTCTATAGTCATTCCTATATTCTTATTTATCTTTATTTTTTGGTGGTGGTAACTATAGGGTGCTTATTCACCGAAGCATGTGTACACGCAGGACGCCGTTCAAGAAATCATTGAATATGCGAGATTGCGAGGCATTCGAGTAATACCTGAAATCGACACTCCCGGCCACACCCACGCCCTTGGCAAGGCCTTCCCTAGTAAGTATACATAGCGCATGTGGCTAACTCTATAATAATTATCTTCTTTCTTCTCATTCAATATGCAAAAGAAAAGTCTGAAATATGTTTTTTCATAATACGAATGGTTATGTGTTAATTAATATGCTTCCTCTTAATATCCGGAATACCACCAAGTGTAGCTCGGACAGTGGCTAGACGGATTGGGAGAGATTCAATGAAGTGCTCGAAAGTGTTCACAGGTATAATGAGCTATGCTGACTGCAATTCAGTTGACAGCTGTTGGATGCTGAGAGGCGGAGTATCCATGGAGCGAATAATTCCCCACAGATTCTCGATTGGGTTTAAGTCCGGGGAATTTATGGGCCAGGGAAGTACAGTAAAGTCTTCCTCATGCTCTTCTAACCACTCACGTACAATTCCAGCTGTATGAGATGTCGCATTGTCGTGCTGGAAGATGCCCACACCACCTGAAGGCCTGATAACGAAAACGTTATACATTGTTACATCATCATTAGTCGACTATTGTTAATCCTATTTCTACTAATAATAAGCCCTAAATTTGGTCTTTGATTTTTAGGTGGCATTGTATCAGGCCTTCTGTCTAGGTGATGCTGGTTGGCCCAACACCACCTCTACTCAACGCCTGAGCGCAAAAATTTCATACATTGTTACGTCATCATACCTAGTCATTATTTAGGGATTATTAGAGAGGTTAAGCAGCACGTAAACGCGAACGTGACGCGTACGCGTGTGACGTTACCAATCTGAAATGACGTATCTTTTTCATTGTTTTCAATTGTTAACAATGAAAAAGCAACATTATTTCAGATTGGAAACATCACACGCGTTCGCGTCACGTTCGCGTTTACGTGCTGCTTAACCTCTCTATTATCGGTAGAAATGCGATTAAAGATGACTACCTATGACGTTTTAACAATGTATGACGTTTCCGCGCTCAGGCTTTCTCTTTAGGTGGTGTTGGTTGGCCTCGGTTGACTCTGAGCCATGACGCTAGTACTCTGATCACGTGATCACATTGACTCGGAGCATGACTCCGAGCGAATAAGTGAACGCACCCTGTATAAACTCACCCAATCTGCTGATGGCACATCATTTATTGCCTCATTTAGTTAGTATCTTCTGGGATTGGTTATTTAGCGTTGACATCACAAATAGGTGTTCTTCACTTTAATATGATTAGACTGTTTATATATTAAAACTTTTTCCTTTCCAGATATAATAACCCCATGTTATGGAGACGGCAAAACTCCATTCACCCCTAATTACACTGAATTCTCCGCTGCGGAAATCCTCAACCCAATGGTGGAGAGCACGTTCACCGTCATAATTACTTTGATTGAAGAATTAAAGAGGCTATTCAAAGACGATTACGTCCATTTAGGGATGGACGAAGTCTACTATGGTTGCTGGTAAAATTTTTTCTAAATTGTCTTATTAATCGTTGAACCAGTAAATTAATTTATTTATTATTCCCCTTAAAACTTGAAGCCTTAAGGCAAGCATTAATTTCATCAGCTTTGTTGACGCAACATATGTTTCAATGCGGAAGCCTTCTCTCTCGGTGGTCACGGCCAGGGCCTGTCTTTCTTGTTGACTTTGGATATTTGTCCGGGCCAACAAAATAATGGGCCCCAGCCAACAACACCTAAACAGAAAGCTTGCGCACGGAAGCGTTAAGCGGGTTTCACAAATTCCTTGCGGCGAGCGGATCTGGGCCGAGCGGTTGAGCGCCGCGCGTCGTCCGCAGAGCTTGCGGACGAAGTTCGTCGTGTTGGACCTGGGTGGCCTCGGCGGCGGCGGCGGCCGTGGCTCAGCCATTAAGAAAAACTAAATTACATGTAAATTCTGGGATGGCAATAGCACGTACCATGCACAAACATAGAATTAGAGTTAGGGGCAGTTTGAATCTGCACGTTGGCCGACTTCATTTCAGTCGAGAATAGAATAAACACGGCAAGCGGGCGATTAATGGCGGACAAGCAAGTAGTTGATGTTGTGATTTCTATGACGTCATAACCACCGACCAATCAGATTGCAGCAGCAGATGCAAACGCTTGCTGTGCCGCATTTTTCGTGAAACGACAAGCGTTTGCGGTTATCATCAACTATCTGTCGCTTTTGGAAGCGGATCCTCGAAGCTTGCGGCACCGCGGCCGCCGCCGCTAACTTTTTATTTTTGAAACCCGCTTTATACATTGTTAAATCGTCGTAAAAAGTCATCGTTAATCGTATTTCTACCAATAATAAGCCAAATTATGACTTCGTATGCAGCAATGTATTATTTTTCCGTGCGCAGGCTTTCTCTCTACATGGTGTCGGTCAGGCTTTGACGCGGAAAAGTCACCTGACCAGAGAAGTCTGAGTAACAATGTAACCATCATTGTTTCCATCTTGGATTTTAACACTCTGTATTTTTTAGTTTGTTGAAAACAATGAAGGTTGGATTGTTGTTCGGACTGCTATGGTCAAGTGACTTTTACGCGTCAGTCCCTTGTATTTCTCGTTAGACTCGGCAAATATCCATACGATCTGTGAAGAACTTGAATTTCGCTTAGAGAAACTGGTGGCGGAAGAGACTGCAGACAAGCCCTATTAAGCTTGTTCATCTTCATTAGCCCTAATTAGCTTGGTCAGTTCTGCAACTTATGATTTAAGGCCGTGACAGAAAATGCTTATTTTAGTCCCCTCTACCACCCTTCAAAATTTTGGCAGATATTTTCCGAGCACCCAGTGTATAGAATAGACTGCATTGTTGATCAGTCGACATTTGTTGGTCCGTGGATATTGTTGGTTACAGACAGAGCAAAGAGAATTGCCTCAAACAACAAACTCCAAGTCTTTTTTATATATAATAACAAAAGCCAATCAGACTTAAGAGTTATCTTTCAGGTAGAGACCCTGAATATAGAATTCGGACTCTCTATTCTATAGTCCATTCAGCCTTAGTTTGCGCGAAATGTTAATTGTCATGCATTGTTTAATTTTTGTTGTAACAATGTCCAACAACTAAAACGGACATTGTCCATCACATTTCGCGCAAACTTAGGCTGGATGGACTATAGGCGACAATTATATATTGAGGAACTCTATTTGAAAGTATTAAGGGTGACTTCTACCGAGCAAAAATGGCTTATGGCCTAATAGGCTGAAAGTTGGTGGAAAAATAGCAGCTTATTCCTAAAACATGTATCTAGTTGAGGTATAAGTAGCAAAGCTGCGATTAAAAAAAATGTGGCTCATTATTTTTTGGAATGACCCTCGTATGAAGAATATTTTGGATAATCCATGCATTTTTACAATATAATCTGTAATGAAGGTGTTACGAGATTGATTGGTACTCCAATAACTATCTTATTTATCTAATATTTTACCAAAACAGGAGATCCAGCCCAGAAATAGCGAAATTCATGCAGGAAAAAGGTTTTCAGAATGTAAGCCAAGTAGAGCAGTATTATGTGGAGCGGTTAATCAAAGATGTACAGAACATCGGTTACAAGTACATGGCATGGCAAGATCCGATCGAGAACGGAGTTACGGTGAGTCTATTTGTAGATGAAAATAAATGACATATTTACATATAGGATATTACAATAAAGCCTACTTAATCTAATTAATTACTACATCCAACGAAAGAAAAACTGAGTATGTCCAATTAAATTTCCAATTGTCATGTTAACTTTACTTTGCAAAAATGTCTAACAATTGAAATAGGAAATTTAATTGGACACATCCAGCTTTTCCTTCGTTGGACAGAGTATTGCAATAGTAATTAATTTGACTAGATATGCTTAGTTATAATATTGGATAAAATTCAGTCAACGGGAGATTTGAAAGAATTTTCAAATCCTTACTGAATTTACGAAGTTGGTCATTCTGTTGCCAGTTTATTTCGAATATGTTTTGACTTTAGATTCGGATAGAGCATCAGAAAGTAAGAAAAATTATCATAGGCACACGTTTTCCCGAATAGATAGAACATGTGTGCCTATTTTAACTTTCACTTAATTTTTGATGCTCTATCCGAATCTGGAGTCAAATAATTCGAAAAAATTTGCCAACAGAACGACCGACTTCGTGAATACAGTACCGTTACTTTAACTAATATCGTTATGGTAATGCAGTGCCACGCATTCTCAACTGGTTTTAACTGTACATGCTGATTCACAATAAGCATAACAAAGTTTGATAGCTTGTTCTGGAAAACAGGTTGAGCAAAAAGTGTCTTACGAAAATAAGTCTTATTCCAATTATTGGTAAAGAATCACAAGAGATCAAAGTTTTATTAGTGTAGTAGCAAATAGGTGAACAAAATAAAGTTTCGCCGTGTACATCTTATTTTCAGCAAAAAATCAAGTATTTTTATATAGGTTTCCAAGAGTGCTTATACAGGGTGATTCAGAAAGATAGGTCAAGAATGAAATACCATGTACAGTTTGTAGCGGGGAACAAAATTTTTCCTATAAACATGGGTCCGGAAATGCATCCTTACAGAGAAAATGAAACTTGTACGAGGTAGGAATGACATTACAGTAGGTGTTCAAAATGCCAACTCTGAGCCTCGATGCAGGTGTTTAGTCTGCGGACGAGATTCTCGCGAACTCTGGTGAAGATGTCCGGAGAATCACTGACTTCTCCACACGCTGTTGGTAAATCCTTTCCGCTTCAGTAGCATTACCCTGTGCCTCGCCGTAGACGAGATACATGTCCGCCAGCTCCGCATTAAGCGGGTTTCACAAATTCCCGCGCAAACCGTTTCACAAATAATTCGAGCCGAGCGGTTGAGTGCCGCGCATTGTCCGCAGAGCTTGCGGACGAACTTCGTCGTGTTGAACCTGGGCGGCCGCGGCGGCGGCGGCGGTAGCGGCAGCAGTGGCTCAGCCATTCAGAAAAACTAAATTACATGTAAATTCTGGGAAGTCAATACCACGTACCATGCACAGACATAGGATTAGAGTTTGGGGCAGTTTGAATCTGCACATTGGCCGACTTCATTTCAGTCGGGAATAGAATAAACACGGCAATCGGGCGATTAATGGCGGACAAGCAAGGAGTTGATGTTGTGATTTTTATGACGTCATAACCACCAACCAATCGTACTGCAGCAGCAGATGCAAACGCTTGCTGTGCCGCATTTTTTCGTGAAACGAGAAGCGTTTGCGGTTATCACCAACTATCTGCCGCTTTTGGAAGCAGATCCGCGAGGCTTGCGGCGCCGTGGCCGCCGCCGCTAGCTCTTTATTTGTGAAACCCGCTTTAGTCAAGCGATCCATTGTACGATAATGGAGTTACATGTTACGTTTCCTCTCTTTTAAAGGAGAGAACACGAACAATTTACGTGTTCAGATCCTAATTTACATGGACCCTACCATTGCCGTCCGGGTAACGCACATCCATTCCTACCTCGTACAAGTTGCATTATCTCTGTAAGGATGCATTTCCGGATCCATGTTTATAGGAAAAATATTGTTCCCCGCTACAAACTGTACATGGTAGTTCATTCTTGACCTACCTTTCTGAATCACCCTGTATATGGTGCAACTAAACGGAACGGTCAAACTTTCAGGAAACATTCCTCACATGTAGAGGAAGAAAATATGTTATACGGACATGGGTCCAGAAGCGCTTTATTTCCATGTTAGAACTCAGTTTCTACAACTCTTCCATTATTACCTTACAAACAACACTAGCGGTGAACATAAGAATTATAACTACTTTCTAACAAGATGTAACCAAGAGGGCATTTTGAACATTTCATATAAGAAAACGTTTCATTTTGTACATTCTGTTCCTGTGTGTTTCCCATGAGTAACGTAATTAATGAAGAGTTTTAGAAAATGAGTTCTAACGCGGAAATAAAGCGTTTCTGCACCCATGTCCATGTAATATATTTTCTTCCTCTACATGCGAAAAATGTTTTCTGAAAGTTTGGCCATACCTTTTCGTTACACCTGGTATAAGTTTCCCCTGCCAACTGCAGCGGTGCGAACGGTGCATTGATTTTCCCATAAATGTCTTTGCACCGCCCTCAGTATCCATGATGATGGTGAAACGTTTTGGGAAGATGTAAAAATTACCATATTGCTTACACCGGGGGACAGTCAATCTGTGGCCAAAGATTTATGTGTCGTGTTTGAATAATTAGAGGCTCCTGATTACCAATGTGCAGTTAATTTTTCTAGATTGATTCTAGTTTTCGGGAAAATGTTTATGCCTTAAATATTCATAAAAAAATAAGTTAATATAAAAAATAACCTATATAATTTTTATCCGTTATAATAACGTAATTAATAATTATTTTGTTATATTTACAAAATCGGCAACGGTGGACGTTGTCACAACAAAGAAAAAAATCTAACAATGGGTTATCTAACAATGGGTTATTTCCCGATTATACAATCGGGTGGGTTCGCTTCTAGTATGTTAATAAAAACACAGACTGTATTATACAAATATAACTTTCAGTACAATCTCTTGCTGTGGACAATCTCTTTGCAAACTCCTTCCATGACATCTTTCTTATATCACTCAGATATCCTGGTGGAACCGTTCACCTTGCTACTCACTATTATCTCCTACATTGGAAGGAAATTTGTCTAAATGGCTGTCTAAAAAAAGTTCTTGTTATTTTTTAGAGGAAGGTAGTTGATAACGAATTGAATGTACGTCGTTTTTTCAAGTAAAGTAGACTTGAATCATTCGGGAAATAAATTATAAAAATAGATCAATGTCCGATATCGATTATTTTAAAAATCAGAGTCAGTTTAGCCAAACTGAATATAATACGAAATCAGGACCCTCAAATATTATATAACCGATCTTAAGGCTTTGGTAATATGATTGTTTTTTTTGTTGCCATAGAACCATTTATTGCCTCTTTATTAATTTCAGATTAACCATTTATTTAGCGTAAACGGTTCTTTTGTAGTTTGCCCCAGATACCATCGTTCACGTATGGAAGGATACTGAGCTCGACAAGAGCATGGATACCTGGCAAAATTATATAAAACTCGTTGCCAGTAAGGGCTATGACATCGTCCTCTCTGCCTGCTGGTATCTTAACTACATCAGCTACGGTCAAGACTGGAAGAAATATTACGAATGTGATCCACAAAATTTCACTGGTATAGTTCCCTCAAATACAATTTGCGAATACATTTTACAACAAATATTCTAATCACATTTAAAAAATTTTTCCTTGCACTCGATTTATATTTTTAATTATTTAATAATTTCTATCTAATTATTGCATAGGAACCGATGCCGAGAAAAAGCTAGTTATCGGTGGACAAGCAGCTATGTGGGCAGAGTACGTCGACGCAACTAATATCCTCTCCAGAATTTGGTAAAGTGATACAGCCATTTTAAAATATTTTTAACAGCATGGGTTATATGCTAAAGTGAACCAATAGCCAATTTCTAAAATACAAATCTGACAGAGTATTTTCAATGGAAGAATTATTGTACCTTTATGTGAGGGGTTTTTATGTATTTCCTTTTCAAAAAACCGACGCCATTTTCGAATATGGAAGTCAACTTTGAAATATGCAACGGTAATCCTATTTTAATGGTATTTTCAGAATGAAAAGAATGAAAATAACATTAAAATTAGGGGTTTCCATTGGACTTTTCAAAGTTGACTTCCATATTCGAAAATGGCGTCGGTTTTGTTTGGAAATGGAATACACATAAAAACCCTCCCTCGTACAACAATTCTTCCACTGAAAGTACTCTGTCAGATTGATATTTTAGAAGTTGGCTATTGCTTCACTTTACGTAAGACCCTGGTATATTTGATCTCTACATTTACACATATTAAAAGAAGTCTTGCTTTTTATTAAGTGCTCACTAGAAATTTGGTTTATTACTTTTTTTACAATTACAACATTCCGATTTAGGAAACACGATTTCTCTTAAAATAAATTCAAATTAAGAGTAATCTACTAAAATATATAGTTGATTTAAAAAAATGCAATATGATTTAAAAAAAGAACGAGCGTTATATTTCACTATATTTCTCTAAAACTAAAATCAATACAAGACCGAAGATTTCTTACGCACTTTTACGCACGAATCTTGCGACCTCATTCTGCTTTGATGCCGTTAACCTTTCGATCTATATCTCAGGTACATTTGTTACTTGTCACTCCTACTGATGTGTGTTTTCTTTTCCCCTTATGCTAGGCCGAGGGCGGGTGCTGTGGCCGAGAGGCTGTGGAGTTCCCAAACCGTCAACGACACGGACAGCGCTGCCTTCCGCCTCGATCAGCAACGATGTCGTATGGTCAGGTGAGCAGAAAGGATCGCTAATGTCATTCCTCCCTCTCATCCTTCCTTTTTCACCTTGCCATCATCACACAACTCACTTGCCTCCTCTATTTGAATCTCCATCCAATTCCTTCTTTGGAGGGAAGTGTTTTTCTCCTTTTGCTTAAAGTTGTTTCGCGAAAATGGACTTACACAGAGTGATCTTTCAGCCGCTTTTTCTTCATCGCTCTGTTTTTTTTTTGTTTTTTTTTTTAATTGTTGCCATCGCTGAAGCCTGGTCTATCGAATGAATATACAGCAATATACGTACTCACTAAATGCTTTCTTAATAAGCTAAATAAAAGTTTTTATCAGATTCTTGGAAAGCTAAATGCATTACTTTTATCGACTTCTAATTTTTATAAATTTTATAAATTCTGATGAAAGAACGTAAAAATTCATTATAGCATCAAGAATTAAACTAGGAAATTGTGCACAACTCAATGAAAATAGACGATTTTAACACATTATAACTTTATCATTATTTAACATATTTTTATACGCACTATATTCTATTAAAAACGATTTTCAATAATCAACATCTAAACTTCTCAGCTGCAACACATCAGAAATTCTTTATAAGGAAAAAAGTTTTGCCAAGATGTAACTGCAGCATGTTGCAAATTACATAATTTTATAAAGGAATAAAAATATATTTTTCACGGATTACTTAATTAAATATTAAAGTAGATTTGAATACGTAATTAGTAATTATGAACAAAATTTACAGAAAATTTATACCGCTTCCGCATTCGAATATACATTTAGACAGCGCAGTAACAGTTTTGTCATCTAATTGGTGCAAAAGTCAAGGACATTCAAACAAAGAGAGGGAAAAGAAGTATATAAAAAAAACAAACCCTCATCTTGCCTTTTCGATTTTTTATTATTAGCAAGACGTATGAAAATTACATTTATATAAAATGATCGCCTTGCATTAAAAACTTGATATATCACTTTTTCAAGAAAATTTTCAAAAGCAACAACTCGGAGCAATAATATATTCATGTATACTTTCTCTTATCGTCAGTGAAACCACACATTTTAAAAGAAATACATTTTTTATTTTAAAAATATACTGTTAAAACTTTCGAAATAAATCCTAAGTAATTATTACTTTCAACCATTTTCAAACACACCAGGATACCATTGCAGTAAACTAGTATTTCTAGATTAAAATCTACAAGATAACATTTCTATATTTCAATTAACTGCATAGTGAATCGCCCTGTATTGTTAACTGGACTAAGGACAACCTTTTATCCAATTCCTTTACTTTATTTTATAATAAATATAATTCAGAATGACATTCTATAACAACTAATATTTTCTTACTTGTTTCTTGGTTCTTAGCCGAGGGGTACCAGCGGCTCCCATTCTGAATGGAAATTGCGGCGATGCCGACTGGGACTTAGACCAGAATTTATGAAGAGACGACTTGAGACGGCTCCTCCTCATCCTAATTTCTTAATGCGAAACACATAACAATCTTGGCTCTGTTCATGTCTCGTATTTTCGTTGGCAGATATGAACTATTGCGAGAAACATTTCATTGATTATAATTGTAAGCTGTTTTATAGTAATTTTAATAATTATTTTTTATGTTTATTACCGAAAATTCATACAATAAACGACTTTAACATTTTCTTCCCTATTTCTTTGAATCAAAATATTAATTATCAATGCAAATTAAGTGACAAAGAGCGTAACATCGTGCACTCTGCGTCTATTTAAAACTGCCGCATAGCAGCAATCAACAGTACTCATTCTGATGATAGGGAAAATGAAGGAACTTTCAGTAGTTTGAAAAGTGGGGTTCGTTGCGGGCTTCAGTCTTGATGAAGCCACGATTTCAAAAACTGCCAAGCTAACTGGAATTTCAAAAAGGTAAGATCCCTAAAGCGGAGATGGGAAAAATAATCCGCATACCGATCTAAGAAAAATAATTGCTTTCCGAAAACTACATGTGATGACAGAGATCGACGTAAACTGATAAAAGAACATACATTATGAAGATTGACAATATAGCATAGCTAACTATGCGCAGAGAATTGTAGAGTTGGTATAAATAGCAACATGGAAACCATTTTTTATGTTTTTTATGCAAACAACGGCTTCGTTGGATAATAGACTGGGAAAAAGTCATTTGGTCATAGTCACATTCTCACTGTTTCATTATCACTGGAGCCTTATTAATGGACCAATCTTCCTGGTACATATAGTCCAAAGTCTTGAGGGATAAGCATGGACAATGTATGTTTTATTGGTAAGGAAAAGTTTAAGTAAATAATGTAGCATATCAAGGACATTCTGCAATGTTACTTTTCTATCCGGAAGGAGGTCGATGCTTCATAAACGATAATTTCACTTACCATCATGCAAAAACTACTCCAGGGGTGGTTTCAGAAGCATCAGAGCGATTTCCAGCTTCTTCAAGGTTATTACCTCAGGGTCTGGATTTGAATCATATAAGAATGCACAGAATACCTTGGAAAAAGTTATCCATTCCATCCTATCTCAACGAATTGATGGCAAGTCTCTTGAATGCTTGGTATTTTTTAGATGTCTAGTGGAATTCATGCCCAGTTGAAGAGGTGCTGCATATCGGGATAAGGCACAACGCGATATTAACAAAAGATTTCTAATTAAGTTATCGCTGTGTGTATTGATTAAATTGAAAATTTAGATCAGATAAAGGATATTTAAAAATTGTTGGAAAGAAGTACAACTAAGCCCGAAAATTCTATAATGCCATAAATGACAGATGTAGAAGAAAAAGGACGAGACACAAAAACCCTGGAATAAAACAAAATTGGATACAGAGAGGTAATAATTTTTCAGGGTCTTACCACTCTGTGTACTCTTTTATAATGCTATAAAATATATCAATAATTTTTTCTTTAAAAAAATTGAATTTTGGAGGTCTTAATTAAATAATACATTCTTCTCAGGGCACTCGAGCACTAAAATGAATACTCAATATGATAACTTAAAATCATTTTGAGTTATGTTCTTAGCTTAATTATGAAGGAAAATGGTTGTCTCACAAGAGCAAAATTAGGTCACTTAATATTTTATTAACAGCGAATTGCTTTTAATTTTTTAAACGTGCACATACAAATAAAGAAAAATTAGCTTGTAAATATACATGTTCTACCCATTTGGCCTCTTCATTTCAACCTTAATTAAAAGAGAACTCGACGATTGAAACATTTACGCGGAACATGGAGTTCAATTTGAACGCCCCATTTCACTGCTTCAATCGATCGTTGCGTTTCCTATTGATTTCCCACGAAACAATATTAACGAGCGATTAAAACGTTGTATTGTCACCTGAAATATTTCGATCGTTTTCCCCGATGACATTCAACGCCTTCGAACGTTCAATTATACCTCATTATCACGTAACCACACATTTAACAAAGTCCATCAATAAACATCACCTGTTGTAAAACAGGTCACCTTCAATAGAGAATTGACAACAAATAGAATAATTTTATAAATTTATAAAAAACTATTTAGATTTCAGTGTTATAATTAAATTTCATATTAGGAAATGAACTTCAGTAATAATTTTGTTTTCTTTTTCTTATATTAAGATTAGTTTGCTTGCTTTCAATTAAAAGTTCCTAGAGGAATGTTTTAAAAAGGAATGGAAAATAAACGCAATGAAAATAAGAAAACATTGCCATATCTTGTCCTGAATAAATTAAGATTTAAATAAGAGAAAATCGATAGTACTAAAATATTCTGCATTTTTTCTGTAAAACTATGCTCATTTCTAAATTTGAGAGCAGGCTCATTTGCCTTTTGCAACTCAATTAATTACTTACCTCGGGTAATTTGAAAATTAAAGCCATTGAAAGAAATTAAAAAAAAAGAATATGTAACCGGCAAATGAATAAATTTAATGAATATTCTTGTAGTGACTTTTTTTTGAGCTCCATAAAATTAAAGAAATTGACTAGACATTCTGAAGTCTTAGCATCAAAACGAATTTATCTTTTTTTCCAAGAAAGTCAACTCTTCTAAAAGTACTAAATTACACTCATTCACGAATTCAATGGCCTTCTGATTAACTGATTCTACGAAATGTTGATGAAATGTTTCTGTAAACAATTCTATGAAATTAAATATAAACAGACCACTAAATTTTAAGAGAAAATGAAAACTGTATATAAATGTATATAAAAAATTGAGTATCTGATTTAATCAAGAATTTGTAGGGATTCTTGTGAAGCCTTCTATAAGTACAGTTTAAATTCTTTGCATTTTATAGTAAATTAAAAAAATCTCAAGATATGGAATTTAATTATTTCTCCGAATCTTCGTATGGATTCACGGTTTCCTTGCTGACGCCTTCTGGCCTTTTAGATCTTCAATGCAATTCACGGCAAAAGCTCTTTTGGATATAAAGCATTGGAGGTGGGGGGGGCCCCCAGAAGATACGCCATTTTTCGGCAGTCCTCTAGTTCTGCTTTACGTGAATTTTTTTTACGTCTTAAGAGAAACTACGCGTTTGTGAGTGTTATGAAGTTAAATTTATCCTTTCTCAGAATTTGTTTTTCTTAATCTTATTGCCGTTCAATATTCCTCATAACTCCTTTATCGCTGTTAATAAAAATCGCATGAATGAAAATAAGTTCTTTTTTAGCACATTTTCTATATATAGAAATGTGCTTATGTGATC
>JAHWFO010057280.1:503396-598020 GCA_023313115.1 Rhysida immarginata
TATTTTATTTGCAGAGAAGTATAAGTGTGCTAAAGAAGTAAATCTTTCGACGTTAAACGTGAATGAGTTTTCAGAAAACATAAATTGCGTGTCTCCGAGGAAAAAGTTGAATAATTTCTTTCGCACATTAGTTAATGGTATTTCTGGGTATAAAAAAATTATTTCCAAGCTTGAAAATATCGTTTAAATAATGCTGGTAAATCTTTTCCTTTAAAAGCAACCCCAAATCATCAACGAATAAAAATTGGAAAAAAACCCCAACAATTGATCGTGTGCAAAGAAGTCAAGTGAGCCAAGTGATTTGTGCATTGATGCACAGGGCGGAAGAATTGAGATCGACCACCGGCAACAACTTTTCATCCTCAAATGCCGACGAGAATAGCTCGGAACAAACACTCAACCCAATCGATTACCTGCCACAGAAAACAAGTGCGCTGTCAAACGATTCTGTTTTATAACATTTTTTGTTTTATATATAGATTTATTAGCATAGTGCTTGTGCTTTAGCTGAAAAATTGTTTACTTAATTAAAAGAAAAATTATTTATAGTAGAATGTGCATGAAAGGAAAATCGATCTTAAAATAAGAATATAAATATTTCAATCTTTATAACAAAACCTAAAGAACGATTACATCGCGGTAGAAAACATGATGGTTTTGTTTCTGTACAAAAAAAAAAACATTGCAGTGAAATTAATCGTTGGAATCCAAGCGATTGAGAGATGACAAGAATTTCACTTATCACAACTGCACACTGATATAGATTGCACGTACAGAGAGTGAGAGAGAAGTCACTCTTTTACCTAAATGGCTTTCTTATCCAATGGCTTACACGATTGAATGCGCTTCCCTGTACTGAAGAAAATGCCTTAAAATAAATCGCTTACTTTTTTTTAATATAGCGTTACAGGCATTCATGTGATCGCATATTATGATACGAAACATTTTAAAAATTTCTTCACTGCTCAGAATTTGCATACCAATCTCCACAGAATTAGGCTGCAAAATTTTCCATGGACTACCATTTCCGAAGTTTACCCTTTTATTTTCAAATTATGCACGTGCATACAGAGTGATTAAAGAATCAGTGAGAAACCACTAATTCCATGCTTTTGTAATATTCCTTTTTGTAATAATATAGTGCTACTTTTTTTTTCCTTGTGAAAAGAAGTCAGCAAGTCATATTTTTCTCCATTCATAAGAGCTTTCCACTTTCTTCTGTAGAAAATAGAACTTTATAACGACGATCATAAACTTTAACGGAAACAATAAAGTTTTATTCAGTTTGTTCTGTGGTTGTGATGCCAAAAATTCACTCTTATCTAATCTTATTATCCATGAAAAACAAATCAGTAGTTCATGATAATAATTATGCATTGCAACTTAGGAAGAAAATGCAGTTATTTCTACGCATTAACAGATAAACTCACACAAAAAAAGATCGAACTTGCTCTTTGTGTAATTTAATGAATAGAAACCATGTTAAACTTAAATTAGCAATATTTAGAACATAAACTAGCGACTTCAAAATTTTTAACAAAGACTGAAGAAAGAATGTAGCATTGAAAAATAAGTTAAATTTACATCTAAATAAATTAATGGATTTCTCAATAGCAAAGTTATCATTGTTTACAATTTTTTTTCTGTTTTCTTTAAAACTTTCACTGGTCTTTTATTTACTTTTGCTCACTTTCTTTTTATATCTAATCGGTAAAAGTAATGTAACATTTATAAAAATGATTAAGTAATTTATAAAGAGAAAGGAATTTTTATATTCTTAGTATTTTTTTCTTCAGCATCAACTCCTCAGGCTTTTTCGAGAAGAAAAACAAGGAAAGGGTTTACATATGAAAATAAACGAATTTGTTATATTGTTTGCATTATTTTTAAAAGCAAATCAGTGATTAAAATACTTTTTAAAAGAATGTATGCAAAATTAATAAGACAGTTTGTAGTCCAGTCTATGCAGGGTGAGACATTTATCTTGAGACAACTGAATATCTCGGAAACTAAGCATTGTACAAAAAAATGTCCAAAATCAAAAGTGAATTATTTCGCGGGGAATATTCATTCGTTAAAAAATTACCTTCCCCCTTGTGAAGGGGGCTGGAGGGAAGGGGTAACTTTGAAATCTTAAATAGGAACCCCTATTTTTAATAGTATATTCAGATTGTACACAATATTGGAGAAATGTTTTATTCTTGGTGTTTTTTTCAATTGATCCAACCGTTTAGGACATAGAGGTCCTGAAAATGTGGAACTTTTAAAGTTTTGAACCCAATTCTATCGATCAAGACAAAGAGATAGAGAGTGGGTCTTACAGACATTCCCATTCTACTTTTTGATGGTCTTTAAGAATCCGAAGTCAGAATTTCAAAAATCCAATATTTTTCAATACACACGCATAGTCTTTCCATAGGACTGCTGCCCCCAGAAGTTTACTGTGCACTAAAGAACTTTGAATTTTTGAAATTCTGACTTCGGATTCTTAAAGACCATTAAAAAGTAGAATAGGAATGTCTGTAAGACCCACTCTCTATATCTTTGTCTTCATCGATAAAATTGGATTCAAAACTTTAAAAGTTCCACACTTTCAGGGCCTTTATCTCCTAAACGGTTGGATCAATTAAAAAAACATCAAGAATAAAACATTTCTCGAATATTGTGTACAATCTGAATATACCATTAAAAATAGGGATTCCTATTTAAGATTTCAAAGTTACCCCTCCCCCTAGCCCCCTTACAAGGGAGGGGGGTGGGGTAATTTTTTAACTAATGAATTTCCCCCGCGAAATAATTCACTTTTGATTTTGGACATTTTTTCGTACAATGCTTAGTTTCCGAGATATTCAGTTGTCTCAAGATAAATGCCTCACCCTGTATATAAAGCTGTAAATACAAACTAGTGATCTCAGGCACCCTCTTTCGGACGACAAGCGAATGAATTAAGCAAATATGCAAGTAGTGTCCTCTTTTGAAAGGGATGATAAATACAGGTCGATTTTTTTAAATTTCTAATTTCGACGTTTAAGATTAAATAACCACGAAGAATAAAATCTTTTTACTTTTTTTTTTTTAATAACATTGACCCTAATTTTAACTATGATAATTCATAACAAAATATAAAATCATTACATTTAAATTTGATTAGTTGGCAAATTTTGTTCTTCTTTTTTGAATTCTACGCCTTATCATATATAAGAATTAAAAAAAAATAAAATGGTGGTAAGGTTTTCTTTCCTGTACAGGCCTTTCCAGACCACCCACATCACATTTCTTTACTGTGTGATAATAATAATTTTGACACTACTAAATATACTGTAGTTTTCTTTTTAAATGTAACCATGAATATTCTGCCAATTGTCTGCGTTAACAGACCCGTTCCGTAGTGAGATGCAAGGGATATAATGCATCCGAGAAGTAAGATTAACGGAATACGAGCTTTAACGAGAGGACGCATCAGAGCGTAGAATACTTACGGAAATGGTCCTAGCTACTGACAAAAACAGTCGACGGTTTCAGTATAGTATCATTTTGAATTAAGGTACGAGTCAAAATGATAGCACAACAGAGGAAAACCAAATTACTCAAAACATAACAAGTATGTAATAATCTTTTATTTTTGATTACATTTCTGGTTAACAGAAGTTGTATAATATGTGAATTTCAAAGTCACATTATCATTTTTATCGACAAAATCATGTAATTGCATGAATTCACTATTTGTAAACTGAGTCAAAATAATAGCGCCAGTACTGAACAAAAGGAATAATAAATAACTAGTAATCGATGTGGTTTCCCTGTTTCGAGATTAGCTTAAAAAATCTTGAAGGCATTGTTGCAACAAGATTGTGAAGTTGTTGACAGTTAATTTGATCCCAAGACAATACAATTGAAACCGCCTTCCATCCTTGTAGACAGCTCTTGCCAAGATTCCCCACAGGTTTTCCTGTCTGGCGAAAGTGGAGACCAATCCATGACACACTCCATTCTGCAGAAATCATTCCCAGATTGTTTTCGCTGTATGAATAGGAGCGTTATCTTTTTGATACATGAAGAAAGGTCCACCAAGATTTTCTGCAACACGCAAAAGATGAACTCCTGATAGTCCGCACCCTTCATTCTGTCAGAGGGAAATGCAAGGGTTGTTTTACCACGAGAGCTAAATCCTCCCTATACCATCAATGATCCACGGCTTTGAAAACAGAGACTCATCGCTTCTGACATCATGCCAGTAGTAGGACCAGCTATCCGGACCATCTAAATTAAACTTCTCATCACTCCGGATGGCTAAGTTGTCCAGGTCATATGTTGTGAGACCAGGCCGCTCGTTTAGTCTTGTGTTATGGTTTCAGTACAGGCATCACTTTCAATTTTCTCTGTACTATCCAAGTCCATGTTTTTGCAGTTCTTACAACTGTGGACTGTGACACCTGAATAGAGGGATGCGATGCAAGAGATAATGTTCTAGAATGAGAGTTCGTACGCTCTTTTATGACAAATCTTTTTTGCCATGCTGAAAGAGCAGGATGGCGACCAGTTGATTTTTTCATCCCATAAGTATCTTTCTGGACAACTTTATGGGAACGCTCGATTCTTCCGTCAATTTCTGTGAGGGAATGCCCAGCCTCGTGTAATTCTGTTATTTTTTCTCTTTCAAACTCGTGTCAGTTGTTTAGCACGATCCATTGTAAGATATAATGCAAAATGAATTGTTTCACACGCAAGTGAAAAATGATTTGGTTTTAATGTTTCTCATGATCATTTCTTAGCTTGTATGCAAATTGGTGGAAAGGATTGTCTCATTAGGTACAGTGAGGATGGAGGTGCTATCATTTTGACTCTCACCTAATAATAATCGCAAAGCATATAAAGTTTGATATGTGATATTATTCAAAAATTCGACGAATTTGAATGACATGAGTAAATCTGTTATATTACGGGACCGCATCGCTAAATGAGGTGGGCAGTAACTATTATGAAGAAGAGTTCAAAGTGCTAGCACGAAGGGAGGGGGAGTCGCATCCCGTAGCTACAGATGTGTTTATTGCGAGATGCTCTCTATGGTGGTTCGTCGATATTTTTTCTCAAATTGCATTCTCCACCACGACAAAGCCTCAAATCTCACTTCGTCAGTTCCTAGCTTCCAAAAACACGACTATCCTCCCACACTCCCCCCTTAATTAACTTATTCACTCCCTGTGATTTTTTTTCGTTCTTTTCAGAACGAAACTCCGGCTCAAAAAATCGCAGGCAATACTGAGGGCACTCACACCGAAGGACTTCTAAGCATACTTGGAATCGTTAGGGAAACTCTGGAATCTCCGTACACATGTCAATGGGGAATACTTTGAAGGAGTGACGGAAATGAGTAAACTTAATGATCAAATTTCCGGAATTTTTGGATAATATCTCATATTTTATTTTGCATTATGAATTCATTATAGTTATTCAATATCAAATTATATTTTTATGAATTCGGCATTTTGTAATTTCTTTTTATCATTTTCATTCTTAAAAACATTTACAGTTGCATATTGCTGAAGTCAATTCAATGCACAATGAAACTCAATGTAAATCATAATAACAGGAATTGAACAGGACCGTAACTGCGGAAGGGGAAAAAGTGGAAAATTGATTTAAATTGAGCAGTAATAAAAATCAAAATAATAAAAACGAAAATTCGCTCTCGTATATGTCACGCAAGATTGCATGTAGTTGCATTTCCTGAAACTCCTCAAGCCGTAGATAGACTAACGGAGTTAATATATTCACGGATTCTCCTTCTTACATAACAGGTTCCTATTTGTTTACAATAAAACGTAACTCCGGCTCATTATTTACTATAAAAAAAGGAAACCATACAAAAAAATAGCTATTTTCTTCATTGTAATCAGTTCGAAATAAAAAACAAACAAACTAAATTTGTGATTCACTTTAGTTGGCAGTTTGGTAGCCTCTTCACGTAATAACTTTAGATTTCATTCTATCGAAGTGTTGTTCGTACAAATTGCAAGAGCCAGGAATCGTCAGCTTTTTAGAACTTTTATAGGAAACAAGCTTGAATATGGCAAGTTTTGAAAGTCCTGCATTGCTTCAACTTTGCTCAATTTTCTAATACAATATATTCTTATTGTGAAATGAATAATTTGCAAAGACAAATGCCAATAATATTTTGTCGAATTCATAGCTTTTGTTGGGCCTATTGTATAACCACCGAAGACCTTGATACTTCATTTAGTAGTGTGTTAATCATGGAAACAACGAAATCTCTGGACGAATATAAGGTTTGCGGTTTCCCCTTGATAGATTAATGCAGCTGAGCTCCAACTTTTGAAACAACTTCACAAACAAATGCGTAATATAGGTCGACGTTAATTACGTGATGGTTAGCCTCCAGGATCAACTGCGTGGAATTTAGACGATAAATATCAGCTGCCACCCGCTTTAGACAGTGATTATGATCTTCAAAAAATAGCTGATGATTATTCTGTTACCAGGCTGATGTCGTATTCTTAATTCACATAAAACTTAATTTCTTGTGAATCTATTATCCCTAAGTGCATATATTTCAAAACGAAAAACTAGAACAACTACATATTAAAATTAGCGCTCTATAGATAAGTTTAAATTGCGACCAGAGTATTCCGCTCCTGAGATGGTCAGGATACGTATTGTTGTACATCATGCCCGAACCTAGATTAACCATTTGTTAATATCTAAATTAAGTAACTAAAATATTTATTATACCTCCTTAATATTCATGCTTATAATATTGTGACATCGACTCTATAAGATGCAATTTTGCCAGAGACTATCCTAGCTAGGTTTGTGGAACCATGGTCGACAACTCCTCCCTAGATATGTGATCCCGGATTCATATAAATAATGTTTGCTCAAGGCATCCACCAGATTTTCAATAACAATGTATGTATATGCTGGGATCTTTCAGGCAAGTTGATGGCTTTTGCCATGCTGATTCTGACAGATCAGTAGGAAGACGATGATCATGCTGAAACGCACCATCCCCTGTAGAGTACACAAAGTCATGAAAACGCCAGCAAGTAATCAGCCGGCACATCTGACAACAAACGCCCACAACATCACTTATCATCAGCTCAGTAGTATGAAAACGAGATTTGCCTAACCACATAATTAGACTCTGCTTTGTAGAAGTGCAGGTTGATATTCTCTGTCCCAGGCAATGTACAAGATCTGATGACGAGCGGTTAGTACTGATAAATGAGTAGGGCGTAGGCTGCCGTAGCCTAGGTTACATAGAATAATACCTCTTTTCCTAATACTGACTAGGGTTCCACAAGGAATCTGTGCTCCTGTTAAACTCCCATCGGACTCTACCATCCTGAACAGTCTATAGCGATCCTGGTTATTAATGGCATGTGGGAGTTCGTCTTTTGTACATTACAGGGCTAGCTCGATGGGTGAAGCGACGAAGCGATTGTACATTTAAATATGTTTCTCTGTACGGCGATAATATAATTTGTATTTCGAAGAAGACTAATTACCGCTATTAGCGAAGCATTTCGATAGGATCCAAAGAAAAATGAAGATCTAATCTATTAGCGAATGATCTATGGAATTATTATATAATTAGAGATTTTCAGTTACTTTATATCGCTGTAATGTTAAATTAGCGTGTAAAGATGGTAAATAATATCCAAGCCCAGAGTGGGAAGGTGCCGATTTGATCTGCAAAGTCCTTGATACATTTCTAACATTAATAATTAAAAAAATTATAGAAACAGATGGAAACACTATTAAAAAAAATCTGAATCATCAAACTCAGCAAGTTTTTTCGGTTTCAACATGCAAACCATTCATCGCGCGATGGAGTTCAAGACGATATTGACTTCTTGCTCTTGCAATCACGACAGCATCATCGGTTACTTAACTTTTAAGTTCATTAATGTCCCTATTTTCTGTGCACCACATTGTGTACCTTCGTACTCGGCATACAGAGCGTTTTTGTCGATTTCGGATGGATCTCCAAGAAGTGCGCTGAAATGTTTCTTAAGCGGGTTCCACAGTTTCATCGCCCTGATCTTCATTTGTTTTTCTGCCATACAAAAATGCTTCTGATACTCTACCGAAAACGCCTCTAGCTTGTGGCTGACCAGATGTCGTGACGGCTAGACCAAAAACTTTTTTTGAACGGCTGATTCAAATAAAAATAAACAATAAAAAAATTTTTCATTTTGTATAGTTTACGTGAAATTAATTTTGAAATGTGTCAGGTACTTTATGTACACCTTATACGGGTATATCAAAAAATTAAAACGGAAATAAATAAACGGAATAAATACAAAGCGTTTGCCTCCTTTCCCCAGATAAAAAATATCATCCATATTTAAAAAAAAATGGTAGTGTTTCAATTTTGTTTAAGAAAAGTTTACCAAAACCGATTAGCGCCTTGATCCAATCAGTGCGGAGAACTTCTTTGCGCGGGGTGTCTACGCAGTTACTTAGACATAACATATGTAGACATTTTTTTAATTAGCATATTCTATCAACATTTTACGCGATCTTTATTCGTAATCAACAATCTGTAATGCTCAAGTAAAAATTAATTTTCGCTCTTCAAAATAAATACTTTGTGCTTTTAAAGGTTTAATTTTAAAAGTTTAATGCGTCAAACGTGAATACGGATCGTTATTAGTTTGCTAAAATAATTCGTTCTGCTCCGCCGCAATATCGATAATTCTACTGAAAATTCAGGTATAAACCGATTTTGAACATTTCAGATGACAAAACATAATAATGAATTTCAGATATTTCAGCTTATCTCTAATGCGTAACTGCCTACATCTTTGCGCTGAGTTTTTGTTGAAGAGGACAAAATTCCTTTCGATGATAATGTCGAGCTATTCGCCATAAACGATAATGCTGTTAAGCAATTCGCATTAGATCAGGCAATTGAACTTGTCCAATCCCTGATTCATATTTTTCGATTGGCAAAAACAGATTTTGAAAACCTTTCATACGTTTCGAGATAATCGAGTTACACTCAGATGGCAATAAAATATTCAGACGCCACTCAAAAATTCGTTCATTCAGCTTTTCTATTTGCATTGTCTGAAAGAACTCAATGGCAGTTTGAACGAAGCGATAAGTATCGTTGTTTGCCCTCACACAAGACTCACTTCTTGTATTACATGTATTACTTAATTGAACCTTCCACTGGCGTCAAGAGAACATGACTACATACACGAGTCATTTACTCCTGCTGGTTTGGCATAAGGAAATTGCTTAATAACAACATTGAAAATATTCCTATAATCAGAGAGTATGTAAGTTGCTGCTACGCTTTTATTGATTTTGTGATACGTGTATCTGTCAAAATACACTTGCGAAAACTTATCTGTCAAAGAATTTTCTATTACATCTCAGCGTTAGCAAAGGCACACCTTCTCAAATTTCTGCATACGCATGTTGAAAAAGTTTTTTATGTATAAAAGAGTCACTAATTTATTCTACTTCTTATACAAAGACTGCTTCACGTTGATAATACTGTAATATTAAGATCTCAAAATTTTCATAAAATATATATTAAAACGTTTACAAAAAAATAAAATGAAAATAAACGTCCACTAAGCTGGTTCGGAAGTTGGAGGCGTTGACAACTCCGACAGCACCGAAGAAAAATTCTAGACCCCCCATTGGGGCGGGTGTATTTAACCATGAACTTTCATTATTATTTAATATTTATAATCATTAAAACGGCGCTAAGATGTCAACGGATGAGTAATTTTATGCACGTGCTTGATAATGATATTGAGAAGTCTTTATATGAAGGTGATAAAGGCGGATATTCCTAACTCTAGTCTAGGTTATATATATATACTTCCTCTTAACAATAAAAAATGTCGTTTTATGTTCTTATTTGGAACAGCAATTCCACGTGTTAGGAACAGTAAAAGGCGGAAAAGCCGAATCTTGATTGCGTAAGTAATTGCTAGCGTATAAATTTCGACTCAAAGCCTATTGAAAATAATTTACCTTTGAAAAGTATCCGAAAACCATTTGCTCCTCCCTTAAGCCATTAATCTTTGTTTCTTCTATCCGAAATATTTATCACGTCTCAATTCAGCGATTAATTATTGAATTCAGCCTTCAATATCCTGAAGGTCTCAATGTTTTTCTCGTTCGTTTAAAAATTCACCAAACAAAACTCCCTCCCCCCCCCCCCCTTAAACCTATTAATATAACTGCCAATACAATAATAAAATAGAAGTGTTCGGAGATGAGTATGGTGATTTGAAGTTGAGTTTGCGGAAGTAAATATTATCTACAATGTAGATTCACATTTCGCTGTCCTTTTTTTTTTTTCAATGCAAACAAGGGAACGTCTCGACGATCGCCGCCGAGATACGTTACGTGCAGCGTGCTAATATAAAGGGGGAGCTTTCTCCGTTCTTGTTTATTAGGAAGTAATTAGTTGGTAGATCACTTGATATTGGTTCGTGAGCTAAGCGATTACGTAATCATGAGAGATGGGAACAGGAAGTAGTCGGCACTTTTGACATTCACATGCTGCATCCCTCGGCGGTGCAATGCATTCGCCCACGATGACGACATCGGATTTCGTGTCTCTCTCTCTCTCCGCTGGTGACGTTGAGAAGACGCGCGGAGCGGTCATATCTCATTTCACTGCTGGGAGGGAGATTAAAATAGGATGAAAATAAAGAAAAATCCATTAGTTAGACTTATTGATTTAGTTGGAAATATATCGAGAAAAAGTTGAGGATAGCTTTAAAAAAAATCCATAGCCATTTCACTTCTCTCAAAACGCAGGGAAGGAAATCCTGCTCGCAGTGGTGACGCGTAAATTTTTGCTCGCGCGTTTTTAATTCTATTTTGTTATTACCTTTTGTTGGACGCATCGTAAAAAGGATAAACGGGGCAAATGTGTTATTATTTATTATTTTTAAAAGAAGTTTAAGTTCGATTTCACCACCAGGCGTTTCAAAAGGCGAGAGATTTCCCCTCCTCCCCTTCAGTTCATAGGTCGTCGCGCAAGTGCAATGAGGTAGCGACAGCGAGAGGTTCCAGTTCCAGTCACCAGTTTAAACTTCCCCCAAATCGGACACATATGAGGAATTTCAGAAGTTACAACCAACGTGCATGGATCGTCCTGAGGTGGAGAGTTATCGCCTATTATTTGTGACGTAGTTCCTCAGTCAACCCTCGTGCCAGGGGTAGAAACCGTGAGTCCAACACCTTTTTTCCCCCCCTCCCCTCTTCATCATTTATTTCAATGCTGCTATATGTTAAGTTTACGCATGTGCTCTTGTTTCCACCGGGAAGCTCGCTTTTCATTCATACTTGAGTATAAAGGATTGTTCACGTGGATGCAGCTTCACTTTTTTCTTTCTTTTTTTTTCGATTTTTTGATTAACGGAAACATGACTCTATAGGAAAAAAAAAAGGTTAAAATCGAAAAATAGACAAAAATCGATTTTTAATTTATTTCTGGACACGTCATTAAATGTGTCGTGTTTTGAAAAACTCTTTTTTCACATTTGCGTTTCTTTCGTTATTTTCTGTACATAAGCTTCTGCACTGATCACACGTTAGAATTTATGCGTCAGATATTAAGTGGTATTGTTTTTGCATGATTTGCCTATATACATCCTCTGTCTTTTAAATGTAGGATATGCCATTTACAAATAATGAGTTCTCTAGCTCGAGCAATATCAAATATAGCTATCAAGATATGGACTGTAAAGAATTCCTTTCTCGAAACCTAATCTAAAGTCATTAAAAGGAAGAAGAAGAAGAAGCAAATATAGATAACCACCGTGAAAAGAGATCCCAGGTTGACAGGGAAGCTCGTCTTTCGCTGCTTATCGGCCTTGTCAGAAAATTCTGTCGCATTTTCTCCCCTCGTTCTCTTTCATCCACTCCAATAAGTTCGACTGATGGATCTGATGAATTGTCTGTTGCAACGTTCTTTTTATCGGGTGCAACAATCTCTTCTTGTCAGGTTGCTGCCTCTGTTCATCGGCGGTGAGACCATATGCTCCCGTGGGTGGCACCTGCGCCTTTCATTATTTAAGGAATTGGATTGCATTCTTCCCCCACCCCCATTCCCAGTCGCAATCAGAATGAAAACAAATTGAGGGTTGGAGGCGATGTGAGGAAGAAGAAATTATAATCGGGATTTAGTCTGTTGCCAAAATATTTTACAAAGGCCATTTACATGTTCTTTTTTTATGTTGGAAATAAGGACGATGATTAAATTGTCATATCCTTTCAACTAATTGTTTATAGGCAGTTTATAGTTTGAATAAGTCAATTAAAAAATTTTGCATTTATCATAGATACATATATTGAAATGAAACAATGTGGCCTAGATTGATAATAGACTTTAAAATGATGAGAGAATCAAACTAGAATTAATATTTAACAATTAATCTGACCGCTCTATCTTGTAATTTTGTTCAACGGATGCAAACTGATAAGTCAAGCTGAAGCTTATCCGATGCGTTTAATTTTGCATTCCGAGATATTTAGTTGCTAATTTACGTTTGAGGATTTGTTTCCTAGACTCAGTTTTGGATCGGTTACTATTCATCTCACGAATGTCAGTTTCGTTTTTTTGTTTTTTTCAAATAAACGATGCAAAAGTCTTACTGCAGATAAAATTTAGCGAATACGATTCCTACGTTTCTGGATTGTGCAGACGTATGTTTCTAATTTAGCTTTCGAAATTTTATTTAACCAAACTGAGACCTTTTAAAAAGTAAGAGCTGTTTTAGTTTTCGTGGATACAATTTCGAAGATTAGAAAATATCGGTCGTGTTCGTTTAATTGAAAATCGTGTCAAACTTGGTTTCTTGGCCTTTCTGCATTGACAGGATTAGTACGTTCTAAATTCACACCAATCTCCTCTGTTTCTAGGCAGTTTTCTGAGTCTAATTTTACTTTTTTGGACCTAATAGAACGGCGCTTCACGACTTGTGTCGATAAACAAAAACGGGTGTCGTTGTGCCGAGGGTGTCTCGTCCAACGGAAAACTACTGCCCAGGTATACATCCCATCCCGAATGTATATCTCTTCACATATACATTTTCACTCGCTTAAATCCTTCAATATCTGCACCTAATACTCGTTAAATTTCTTTTATTCTGCATTGTGGTAGAGTTTAAAGGCCTATTTTGGCTGCGGAATAAAAGCAAAGAGTGTGTGCAGCCAATGGCTAGGGAATGTTTGGTAATCTGCCAGAAATGAAGTTGGCGACGGAACAATGAAATAGGTAGAGAGGGAAGAGGCAGCCAGGGGTGGTCGGGCCCAGAGAGAAATGAGGGAGGGAGAAAGAAGAGAATGAAAATCAGAGTGAAGGAGTGCGGATGGATATTCAGAAAAGGAACAACTTAAAAAAATAATAATAGAAAACGAAGTTGAAAAACGACCCGAATCGATTATTACCACTAGACCTTTGGCGAGCTATCATTTGAAATAGTTTTTCGAATTGTAAAAATATAATATTAAACACGCTTGGTTGAAATGAACAAAAATGCGTTTGGCTTATACATTACGTTTTAATGTAACAGCTGCTTTCTATCCAATATCTATTAAGAATCGCTATGGAAATTTATGTTTCTCTGCAAAAAATCATTTACGATTGCATTTAAATTTTATTTCGGAGATGCAGATAATATCAAAACATTTCTCTTATATTAATTTTCAATAAAAAAAGGAGTAACATTTGACTTCTTAAAAGAATAGACGTCCTTTATATTAAAAGGAGTACATGTTCAGTGACCTAAATGGGATTCAATGAACATTTGGGATTCAATAAAGATAATGATTTCCTTCAACCAGTTAATATCTGTTTATGACTTTTGCGCTTCTGTTACCAGCTTTTTCATCCCTGCCCGTTTACTCCGTCAGAGCCAGCTGTCCGCTCACCCCGCCTATTTAGTTACGCTTTTGTAAGATATACTGTAATCTTATAGTTTTGATGGGTCATATTTTTGACATGTCCTTAAGGAAAAAAATTCGTATATACAGCTGCTTGGCTGACTGTAGACGGTGAAGTCATTATACTTGTATTATAATCGCCATTTTAATTCAATATCTATTGAACACAAGTCATAAAAAAAGAAGCCATTCAAATAATTTACTTTATAAAAGCTTGAAGGGTGTATATAAAAGACCTGTGTTCCGGTTTTAGTGACTAAATTAAGTTTATTGTGAATGACAACTTTTAAATTAAACGCGTATTATGCTCTAAAGTATCTGGAATTATGCTTGTTTGCGCTTTTTTTTTTTTAATCTAAGTTTTATATAACTTATTTTAGAAGAATATGTATGAAGGATTTTGTTCAGAATGCTTATTCAGAACTTTTGCAGCTTATATAATTTGATTGTTCTGGTTGAGTTAGAAAATAATTCAGGTTAAATTTAATATAGTGAAATATAATATGTTGTCTCTGGTTCAGACACTATTGTATATTTCAAAGGGAAACTATATAGAATTTTTTTTTCTATTTTATATTTCATTTCACATTTAATGTGAAAATAATCTGTGTCAGATTTCCTGTGCTAAGTTTTTCTTTCCTTCTATTTCTAAACATGATTTTTCAATTATGTAAGTGATACAGAGTTTTCAAATATTGATTACCCTAGTTTCATTGAAGATTAATCTGATAAACAATTTTATGTTTTCGGTTATTCTTTACAACGAAAACATTTCTATAGCTTTCTATAGTCGAAACAGAATGGAGGAGGAGGGCAATAGTTTGTTGTTGATCTGTATTGATTCCGGGGATGATGGACGTCATCTATTCAGAAGAGTACGTTAACAGTACTAATTTAAATAAAAATGATTTGTTTTGCTTCAAGGGTCCCGTTTTTTTGTTTCCGCAAAGTTAAATTGTTAATGTCTAACGTTCGCTAAACATTATAGTTATGGCTCTAAAGGCACAAGTGAATGCATAACTATGTCATTGATTAAAAAAAATGAGAATGGGAAATAATTTATTTTTAAAACTTTTATCGTTGTCATTAAATTATTTCGATAACATTAAGAAGGGTTTCTTGATTTTGATTAAAATTAGTTATTATTAAATCGTATAAGCTTAGAAACAGCTCACAAGCTAAGAGAAAGGAAACTGAAAACTTTACTTCTTTTAAATATTTTAACAATAATGATTTCCTGATTAAAAAATAAATTAAAATTTGATTTTTAATGTGCTATTTTAAGAAGAAAAATTGTTGAAGAGCCGTTTAATTTGCGGGAAAGAGCAAGTGAATCCAGGCGACAACCGCATCCTGTAATTGGTAGAATTCGAAGCAGATATCACTGAAATGTTCTAGCCAGAAATCGTATTTTGCGTCAGCCGGGTCAATTGAGTTTGATCGATTGTCGAAGATAATGGTCTATGATGAATGCTCAGAGGCTTCATGATAATGGTCTATGAATGCTTCAGAGGGCCCTATATAATGTTCCCCGAGTGCACCTTGCTCGGCTTCATTTTCACTGACACCTTTGATTCTCTCCTGAAGTCCTCTTCTTAAGGGAGCCGTAATTTTAGCCTGTGATCACTCAAAGCAGAAGCAGCAACTGTTTGGTTACTTAATGCTGTCAGTGTGTCCCGATTATATTTGTAGCATTAGTCAAGACAGCTAAAAAACTCAAGTGAACCACGAATCAGTTAAATAAACACTTTCTCGTGTTTGATCTACTTTGCGAAGATGATGAAACTTTCAAGGTTTTAGTTTTTTTATTTTTATTTTTATTCTCAAACGCCTGATACTTCAAAGACATTTGGTGAATACAAGTTAGGCTAAGCGATTGTGTAGGGTTTTCAAATCTGAGGTTTGGCTTTTTTTTATTTTAAAAAAAATATTTTATCTCATATTTTCACATGCAAAGATTGAACGACGACTAAAGAGGAATTTAGTAATTTTACATTTTAGACATTCATCATTATCTTATATTTTATAGGAACATTTACAATTTATTAAAATAAATGGCGTTCCCTTTTACAAATGATGGATTGGATATTGTATCAAATGAATTCATTAAATTAACAAATTGAATTGTTAATCAACGGATATCATGCGCTCTTAAATATTCTATCCAAATTAATTACAAACATAGACCAAAGGGCATGAATACAGAAGAAATTTAATTTATAAAGCAATGCCAGACAATTTTTAATGCGATTAGGTAGATAATCTGTTGGAATTTTTAGAAGAGTGATCGTACAACAGAATTGACGGGGCTAGTGGATTTTGTGCGTGCCTGGCGATGTGAAAATAAACCAAACTAATAGGAACATGTAATCGGATTGGAACTTTGCATCTGGTGAAGCAAACAAAATAAAATCGTTATTCATTATTTGACTTTTATGTTATTGCAAATGTTATCATTTTGATGCTTATGAACTATCAAAACAAAAATAAACCTTCACCATTTTGACAGTTTATTGTGAACACGAATGATTTTATAACGAATTAATAATTATTATAATTGCTTAAATATAATAAAAAAAACTAACTGAAACTGCTCAAGGATGGCTTGTTTCCACTTCTGCTTCACTGGACAGAATTTCAAGGAATTTAATACATACCTAATGTATGAAAATTCTTAGATTAAATCCATATTTGATTATAATTTGGAGCTAGAAATTGCCCTTTTGTTGTCGAGGAATCTAATTCTAAAATCTAACAAATATTGAAATAAAATTCATGAAACTAGATGGTCATCTTTAAATCCAAGTGCCCACCTAATGTCAAATGCATCCTCTCTCAACGCGCCGGGGGATATGAAAACTGCGCATTGATCAAGTTCCTAGGATACTGTGACAAGGGTGCTATAAATTTCGCCGAATGTACCAGAATAAGATTCGTGGCTCTTTAAAAAGGATTTATAAGCTGGTTGTTTAACATCTCAACACCGAAAAGATAGAAGAGGAATAGAAAAAGAGATACGCATCACTATACATATCTACAATGTCTTTATTATTGTCATACCGTTGATACACCATTACCTGAGAATTTATCTGAATTTGATATCCAAGCATATTTCATATTATAGCAAAGTCCATTGTGCTGTCAAACTGAAGTTTGCCTGGGTAATCCCCGGATTATGTAAACATATTTGAAATCCGAAATAATAAATAATCCTATGTGCATGTATATAGGAGTTTGCCAGCCAAACTTGGGTATAATCTTTTTTATGGGCCTTTAATCCGATTAACCTAACCTTCAAATAGCAAGATGCTATTAATGTAATAGCCAATTGTTTTGGCACACGTATTTTTTTATATTTGATTCCCTAATCTCATCTTTCGTAATCTTATAATTTCCATTGAAATCTTGTTTCGTACGTATCCTGAGGTTCGTACTTAAAAGGACGAGCTTCTCGGCTGCATCAGTTTTGAAGACTCGTCTCGGCAATTCCAGGCGTTGAATGAAACGATCGTTCTAATGAAAAATAATTCGTTTTGTAGACGTGGAGATCCTTAGATGGATATTGCTCAATCTGTAGTAGATATCAGTACCGTAGTTTGGACTCAAAAGACCATAATTCTAGAAGTTGAACGATATTAAGTGGGTCGTGCGAAGCTGAGAGTAGATGCTTCCCTGACGAGCTTCATCTGAAGTAAAAACAACGTCGTTGTCGAGCGAATGAAAAAAAAAAAAAAAAAAAAAAAAAACACAAAAAAAAGAGTGCTGTGAAGCCAGCAATAGCGAGAACATTACCATATTGGCCCGATTATAAGCCGCCCCTCTTCATAGCATTTATGATAGTAATAGTTTAATGTTCCCCTTAAATACATTTTCACACATTAACTTTATTTTATGTCAAATTAGTAGCCAACATTTTAAACCCTCAATGTCGGGGAAACAGTGCGGCTTATAATCGGGCCAATACAGTATTAAAAGAAAGATCGCTTACATTGAAATCCGCCACAAAGTAAATGATGATACACAAACATGAAAACTTATGTAGAGTTGTTAATGATTCCTTGACATTTAAAAAAAAATTCGAAACCGGAGGGCTTCCGAGATATATGAAAGACAAACAAAGCAGGTTCCTTTTTATTTATTTATTTTCTTCTGTGCCCATTTTTTCTTTTCTTTTTTTTTTATTTTTAAGCAGTATTGCATTTCTAGCCTTACGCGGTGCAGCATGTCATTGTCAATGGTTGCAATTTGCATTGGACCTAAAATGCCGCAGTTCGTTGAGATCAGCAGAAAATGTTGGAACAAACACGCTGTCCTTCACGTTTCTCCAAAGAGAAAAGTCACGGTAATCTTACAATATTAGTGCACAAAATGCCTGGAACCTGTCATATCAGATGTTATTATAGTGTTGCCTCCTTTCTAATGACTATTGAATTCATTTTCAAATATTTCATGACACAAAACGCCTTCTCACTTTGCAAGATTGCCATCTGATTGCATCTGCATCTAAAGAACTAGGATGCAGTGATCTGCTTGGGAAAAAAAACTTAGTCATGGTATCTTTCAATTTATACCTCGGAGGCCATTATACTTTATTTCGTTACAGGGTTGAGAATCGTTAAAATGTGTCAAGAAATTATAAATAATTTTGTTCTAATTCAAAAGGTTGCAATAGCAATCAAAAATTCATTGGAAATTTTATTTTTTCTTATGTGTTCTTAATATAATCAAAACAGCCTATAACGGAATTAACTCCTTTCGAATAAGAAAAGTAGCAATTAAAATTTAACTTAATAAATAGAACATTAGTTGAAACAAATACGGTATAAAGAATATATCATTTTTAAGTTCATTTTCATGTGAATTTCGACTTTGGCTAACACACCTTGGAATGCTTAATACAGATTCAGACCGAATCCGAAACTCTACTTTATTTCGGACTTTGACTGAAATATTGACGTAATCCAAGAATTGCCTAGGAACAGTATTCGGTTATAAAACAAAGGATAGTTTCCTCCGAGATATCAAAGCTAAACTGATCAGGTTTTTTTTTCATAAAAATTCTGTCTATCGTACATTACGCGCAGACATCCAGGCAGTAACCCTTTTTATTTTTTTTTGCCATTTGCGGTGACGCCAAACAGAATTTGCCGATTACATTTTCTAAATCGCCAGCAAACATTTTAACCATTCTGCTTGATACAACACGAAACTCTTTGCATACATCTTCTGAAATTTTTTTTCTGATTTGTTTACATTATATTTGTTTATACTACGTTATTTTCAGCTTAGCCATGGTAAAATTTCAATCAAAAATTTATTGTAATTAATAACTGATTAACCATTGCTTTCAATACTTTTAATACAGAATGTTCTGCAGCAAAATATCCATAGCTTGAATACGTCTTTGAGATTATTTTGAGTAAAAAAACAAAACAAAAACTACATCAGTTTGGAGTCAAATTGCAACAGTTTCTCAATAAAAACAAATTCTGAATTAATATTTTATTTTTTGTGGCTGATTGCCACACATACCAATCGAAACCTTGCTGCAAGTTTCGTGGATAACAAGTTCACCTGATCATCTCCATTGGATAATTTTCTTTCATGTTCCTTTGGGGCACATGAAAAATGTTGTGAACGCTGTTCGGTCAAACACAAGGGCCCAATTTATCAAGAAAATCGAGCGCGGGGAAAGCTTGAGGAATGGCAATAGTGTTGTAATGAGCGTGGTCAATTTTCTTCGTTGCCGTTATTTCTCAGAAGAAAATTGTAAATAAATCACAAGTAATAAAACTATAAATTTAGTGTTTCTTATTGAAGAATCGTTGAAGTTGGAACCATGTTGACCTTAGGAACACGTAGTCAAACTATGGACATCCTATTACGGGATACTCTGTATATCGTCGAATCTTATAAAGAAATGTTCATTGTGTCGTCAAATCTTATAAAGAAAATGTTCAATCCGTGATCGCTTCACTTATGATTCGCATTTAAGTAGATTAAAAACGGTTGATAATATGCAGCAAAGATAGTCTACTTGTTCATTGCTGTGATTGACTACGTTCAATTTGAGGACAATCGAGAGCATTAGTGTGCAGGCTTTCCAGTATTTGCGGCTCTGCTGGCTGGAGGTTCGAATCCCGCTGAAGACATGGACATTTATACATGGTAGAGTGAAAATAAAAATATAAACTGAACAGTTATCGACTAATGTGTAGGCCTAGAAGACTTTTAGAATGTATGGTCGGATTTTGACGCATAAAGAACCACCAGTGCACATTAATATCCTTAAGATTTGTACAGTGATCAGTGGCGTAGCTTTTTAGCACCCGTGTTCATTTATCATTTTTAGCTTTTTAGCGCCCCTTCAATTTAGTTTTTAGCGCCCCTAATTCGTTGCGCCCGTGTATTTTGCACACCCTGGCCGCCCTTAGCGAGATGTTCGGAGATGTTCCCTTAGCCTGTGACAGAGATGTTCCCTTAGAACGTGAACCGTACGGAGAGGAATCAATTTTGCGGATTTAGCAAACGAGTGACACAAGCTACTGTGTATAAGATGGTGACGTTTCTATGAAAGACTATCCACATCTAGGGAAGGCTCAGATTAGTAAGAAATAAAAAAGCGATCGTCAGAGGGATGAAGAAGTCAAAAGAGACTGCAGGCACTCGATAAATCGGGCAAATTTGTTAGGACTCTCTCATAGTACAGGGTGTTGCAGATAACTACAGGACAGTATAACGGGAAGCCTTCCCGCTCGATTGGCAGAATGGAGGGAGATGAAGGTGGCCTGCAGCAGCCAGCAGTTTCCACAGTCGGGGAGGGGGGGGTGAACGTCAAAACTGTCATGTTTTTGATAAAATTACCCAATTATCATTTGATGTCGAGCCGGCCCCTGCAATCGAGTGGGTAGGCTTCCTAATACCTCCCTAATGATTTGAAGATATACTCTGTGCATGAGCACTTATTCTATAAGCAATGGAAGAACGAGCACCGGTTAATGGGAAACTGATTTACCGGATGGATCAGAATAGAAATATTTATAACAGAGTGATTACAAAACAAAAATTAAGAAAAACTTTGGAATGGAACAACCAGAAAGGGAGTGAACCTCTAATCCTTGTGATGGGGATGGCCGTGGCCTGGTTGTCTCGTCGGTTGGCTCGCTGATCGATGGAGTTAAGCAACTTCAGGCGCGGCCAGTGGCTTGAGGACCACTGCTGGGTGGGACGGCTATTTGGGGCACAGCTGTTGGGGGACTTTAGTTTGACTCATTTGCTGAGTGACCAGTGCTGGATATCCAGCAGCTGGTGATAGCCACTGGTTTGTTCGTCCGCCAGCAGCTCTTCCATCAAGAACCCGCCGTGCTTCGGAGGGCACGTTAAGCCGTCGGTCCCGGCTGCTACTGTCATCTCGTAGCAGTCGTAAGTTACTGGGATGGCGCAAAACTCCCTCGAAGGAGTAAGTGCCGCAGATTATCGTTCTGCGAGAACCTACCCTCTGTACAAGATAACCCTTTTGATTATAGACGACATGATTATTAGAGGTACCCCCCCCTTTTTTTAGAGTGATTATAGACGACATGATAAGATATTTCCTTCATTGCATGGAAATAAGCCACCTCACAACGACCAAAATAAAAAAAATTAAATCGAGACAGGCTAGAGGGAAAGGTTATGCTTGGAAGTCTTTAGTATTTCTAATTCATCCCCAAATGTCGAACTACCAAAAAACGAAGAATGCGGATTTATTTATGGCAAGAAATAAACTGGGTTCTACAAAGTAACTTAAGACTTTTATTCAAGGATAGTAACTTCTGAATAGTAATATAATATATTCCTTTATAAAGATCCATTCCATTCCAGTCTTAGAGTGTGTCACTATTTAAAAAGCATAAAAATTATTTTCAATAGCTCCTTTAATATATTTTTGTATAGAATTACGACTATATACATACTGTTAAATTGCGGAAAGTGCTTTTTACAAAAATGTAGGATATGAAACTTAACAAAAACAATCTAGTTCCTTGTCTAAATTGGAAGGTCATTGAATTATTTTTTCATTTCGGAAACAAAACTTAATACAGACGAATGAGTAATCTGTGTTAAAGGATTTTAAGTGCACAATTTTCATTAAAATAAAATTTTTGGAGACACGAAACTCAAGCAAGAACCAGCTGAAATAGTTGAAAAGCTGAAAATTTTTTTTATTTGCTAAATTAACCTGGAGTGTTTATTAATGAATTTTTTTGTACTCGTTACAAAGAGTCTTTTTCGAGATCGGCCATCCAACATCATTGAACTACAATGCAATGAAATGTTGAGTATGATCGCGATTCACTGTTTGAAAAGCGTTTCTATTTTTATTTTGCATGACTACAAAAAATTACTCTTATTTTCCAGTAAGAATTACGTAATGACTGGAAACATCTGCAATCTGAAATCTGCTCTGTTTTCTATTTCGCCCAAAATTGCGATGAACAGTCTCCTTATCCTGATATTTCAATGGCTTGCCTTCATAAGACGTTCTTATCATACCTTGTTATTTAAAGTGGTAGGGATTTATTTTTCGAGTAAAATGAAAATCGAATCTCATTTCTAAACAGCTTTATATTGCACGCAGGCAATTTTTGGCAACTAGTACTGCTTTTAAAATATGCTTTTGGAATATTTTCACTGGCTTAATCAGTTAATTTGTAGAGTCAATGAACTCGGATATGAAACTAATTTAAACGTTTGAGTAATGCGTAAAGTTAATTTAGACACTTGGTAAAACTGAAGCTAAATTAGTTCGGTTTTTGTTGTACAGAAAAATAAATGATAAAACAACAACAACGAAATAATGAAATGTTAAAGTTTTTAATTTACTGCAATTTTGATATAATGCATTTCGCTTACAGTGAGACCAGTTCCTCAATTTGGGAATTGTAAGGAGAGATTTTTGTTTGAAAGTATATTCCGCATATTGTTTTGAATTTAAATTACATTATCACAGCATCAGAAATTACGATGCAGAAGTAGTTTAATTCCTTAGAAGTTCTCTAAAGGCCTTTGCTTGTATATTGCATTATCAATAGAATTTCATTATGTAATGTTAATGGAAATGAGATTAATTTCATTTCAGTTACATAATGGAAATATGAAACGTTTAATAAGTTTTTTGTTTTTTCCCCTCTTCCCTTAATGGATATTTATGGATCCGTTAGTTTGGAAGATATTAAAAGGATCCATTAATTAACGGACTCCTCAGTAACACGATGACATAAATCCTTCTCTGGATAATAAACAACTGAAATGATGAGAAAAAATTAATAGCAGTATTCAATCGCTAAAATGAAATTTTATCCACTGAATTTTTTAGAACACGCTTTTGCACCAAATTTAATTTCTTTGTATGTTTTCCCGAGTAAGTGTGGTCCTGTTTCACTTTTGACCATTTTTTATTAATTATTTTGTTGAAGATGATAATTTTTGAGCCTTTGGACCCCTTTAGTGCCCTTTGTTTGTGCATATTGGATAATGAGAACATCCTTTTGTTTGTCTTGTCATTGTCCAAAAGATCTATTCTCGTCCCCTCCCCGCTCCCGGCCTTCACTTCGTCGCCGATGTTCGTTGCTCTTTAGCCGGTGATTGACGAGAGGAAGCCGGTCGTGAGCACAGCGCCACTCGGACTATTAGCACAATCAGAGGCCAATTCATACACGAGTCTTTCCTGTACTTGTGTCAGCGGAGACAGGAAAAAATGCTCCTATCTAATTATAACACCCTTGAAAGTGCAATAAGGAAAAATCTTCGGTCCTCAAAGAGAATGCTACTACGTTTATTTGCCTTCTTACCAACGGCAAATGCTAACACCTGTTTTCTACCATTGGAGAGGGGAAAAGATTCATTTAAAGTAGATGTTAACTTCTTCAAATTGCCATCTTCTCCTTAAAAATACTCTATCTCAATCGAATATGAAAGCAAAGTGTACTGCATTCAGTCTTCTCTAGAAAATAGTAAACTTATAACAAAAAAATAGAATCATATGATCTTGCCAACAAAAAATCAAATACATAAACCTTCAACAAAAATATAAAACATTGAAACAAACAATTGCCTAAACATAATTGCCAGTCAAACCATAAACTTGTAACAAAAGACTATAAAACCTTGAAGCAGTAGTCGATAACAAGGCACTCAAACTGTTAATCGCTCTTTTTAAATCAACAGAAACAAACAGTATTCGCTGTAAAAACATTTTAAACCATGTATAAGAAAAGATAAAATAGTTTGTTTTTTTTGCGACCGCGTAATTTAAGAAATGAGTTATTATAGCTACTGTTTATTCCTTCAGGGGCTAATCGGTAATATCAAAGCCCGGGCTTTCAACTTTATTGCTACTACAGTTTTTAAGTTGCAAATTTTTTCAAAAATTAGACACTAAGAAATAAGTTTTGCTTTAAGGAAACATTGCGGTGTTTATTTTAAGTGAGTATGCAAACACAAAAAAAATCTACTCAAAAATATTTTTTAAAAAAGTAGTTAAAATTTGCTCACCAATAATAATTGTACATTTTATGAAAAGCAAAGTGTAGATGCTTTTTACTGACACTGATTTATCTAGCTTCACTAACGCATTTATATAACTACAAATTTTAACCTAGCTCGTATAAAGAGAATGTTAACTTGATGGAATTATAAAAACGAATTTTCATGGAAGGTTTTTTTTTTTTTTTTTTATTTTAAATCCGTAAGATGTCAGATTTTACTTTAAAAATTTTTGGTTATGAATATGTTTAAGTAGTTTCCCGTTTGCGTTCAAAGCGGGTGAGACTAACTTGATCAAACTATAGACACACACTGTAGAGACACTCTTAGTAATAAAGTAAATGCTGGATCGCACAATGTATGGGGTTAAACTATCTTCACTCCTAAAAATAAGACAGGTTGAAGTATCCTATTTTCGAGTTATATTGCCCATAGAAATCACCTTGGGAGTAATGGTGGCCAGTTTGTTTCTCTTTCTGATTAATTATAATTCATCTAGAACTTTTTTTTTTTTAATTATTTGGGGTAGAGAAAAGATGGTAATGTGACCCCTTGCTGGTAAATTGCTCCCTCCCCCAGCCTAATAAATCACCTATTAATGGCATGTAGGAAATATGTAGAATAATCCAATAAAGCAATTCAGTAACTAGTTGCAAAGTACAGATATTCCTTCCTATTGACTCACCTGTCAGTAAAGCAGTGCTGCAATTTACAGTAGGTACGAAAGTTTTTATTGTCAAATGTTTTTTGTTTTAATTATTATAGAAAAGTGCAAAAAAGACCGGTTGTAATATATCGAGTGAATAAGTGAAAAGTCTAGGAACGGTCTTATATCTCGAAAAATAAACGTCAAAAAAAGAAAAAAGTGTCAAATATTTTTTGAGTGATATTTGGTAGTGCCAAAATTAGCTCTCTGCACCCCTTGTAGGGGGTAAGGTAGGGTGCAACTTTGAAATTACCTGTAAAACTACAGGCAAACTACAGGCAAAATCTTTTGTAGATGGCCTGTAATTGCTAAAGAGTCAAACAAATGCGAACATCTCGAGAAGTCTCCTTCAAATCAAAAATCCGAAGACTAATTACTTTGAGTGCAGTACTCAGAATAATGGACAAGCATTTTTTCCCCTTAGAACTAAAATGTTTTTCCAAAGACATTCGAATTACTTTTTTCTTTCTTGTGATTACAGCGCCATCTTCCGTAAAAAAAAACAAAAAACAATGCTAAGAAAATTTGAAGAATCTGAATCTGCAATAAAAAATAGAGATTCCCATTTAAAATTTTAAAGTTGCCCCCGCCCACCTCTGAAAAAGGTGGTAAGGACTAATTTTAGCACTATTAAATACCGTAGCTTTCAAAAAATATTGGATGCTTGTTTGATTTGAAGTGGATTTCTCGAGATATTCGCACCAGTTTGATTTTTTTGCACTTAAAGCGCCATCTACAAAAGATCTTAAAACTTTTTCGGGCAAAATTTGTAATTTTTTCTGTAGAATCCGAATTTACAAAAAACAAAAAAAAAAAAAAAAAAATTGGGGGTTCCCATTTGAAATTTCAAAGTCGCCCCTACCCTTCCCGCTAAGAGGAGCGCAGGGGGTTAATTTTTTGCACCATTCGCACCAAGCTTTCAAAAAAGTATTTGACACGCATTTTTTTCTTTTTTTGACAAGATGTGTATTTTTCGAGATATTAGACCGTTCCGGGACTTTTTATTCACCCAGTATATGGTTTGTAATCAACATTTTGGTTTCATCATTTAATCTGATGGTAAATGCGGTCGTGGCGTAACCGAGGCCATGCTGTCCATGGTAGAGGCCGTGTACGAGGGAAAAGCAGTCCTACAAAAACCCCGAGAGCGGCTACACCTACGACCATCAGTAACGAAGAGGAGAACTTATAGATAATGACTACGAATCGGAAAATGCCCTATAACCCGAGCAGAATATCTGCAAATATGAATGCTAACTGTATCTTCTGGGATGATACCAAAAAAAAAAAAACTATAGCCAGAGTTAAGAATAGTACAATGCTAAAGATGGCGAATGTGGACTCATAGTGATTGTGCCGGACCAGAAGGATATTATATCTGTGGTTACTGCCGTTAAATAAAATAATGCTAACGTGGAGTGTCCTTCTGGAAGAATTAAATTTTAATTATTTTGATTTGTTAATTTTTAGTCTTTTATAGCAGATATGCTCATGGTATTATGTTTATATGTTTATTTTAGTTCAGAGAAAACTCGTCTTAAGTTTCATTATTCGATAATAGTAGACATTTTAATTACTAATTTCAATGTTGATTATATTCTTGAGTTTTTTGTATTTTTCCATACATTTAAAATGCCTCTCCCCGGGGGGGGGGGGGGGGGGGGACAAATAATACCTACTCTTGACCTCATCTGATCTGTTTGGACTGACCATGTTATTAGGAGCGCTACATCAGCTTATCTCTTGATCATGCATATAATTATATCGATACTGTGCACCATTTATGTTACATTATTAACCAAATAGATTAGTTTATTATTAATAAAAGAAAGATTCTCATCAGAACAGCCAAAATAATCTTTTTGTCAACATAGTTGAGCACGTGACATGAAACTTGCCTACCGCCGATACTAAGCAAAAACTTAATGGAATCGTTCCGTAGTAAGCGTGCTCGACTAGATACCTGGAAAAAGTAATCTCATTGGATTGAAGTATTGTAAGGAAGCCGAACAATTTTGACTTAGGTAAAAACCTTTATGCATCCGACTGTACATGTATTTACTTCTTAAAGAAATCGGCCGATAATACCACACCGAGAAAATCTTATGCAATCGTTTAAAAATTGAGCCCAAAATCGTAGTTCACTTTATGTGAATTTCATAGTTGTCACTTTAACTTCAAAGTTTTAAATTGGACATCAGATGAGAGTTGAGGGCCTGTTTTAGATAATAAGCGATCGTGAGTTTGCTAATGAGAAGAGGGTATGCAAAATTTCCGTACACTAATTGATGTTGAATTGAACATTGAACATTTACAAGTTTAATATGTCGTATTTTTAATAGTTAATGAGCAAAAAAGCAGGTCGAATTTAATAGTGATGCATGAGATAGAACTGTAATTAGAAAAATTCATTTCTTTTTAAACTTATTGCAAATTAATCAGTAATAAAAAAGAGCGAAAATACATATCACGTTTCTAATTAACTAATGAACGTTACTCCTTTAATTATCTACGAGAATAAAAGGTTCCGTTGCACTGCAAAAAAATCTAACCTAAATATTTCTTTAAAGTTTCAGTTTGCTTATTAAGTTCTTATTTTTATGGAAAAGATAAATTTTATTAAGAAATCTTATCGATTCTTGTTGACATACTTTTTCCGGATGGGATTCTATTTGCTTCCTTTCCCTACTCCCATCTGCAATAAAAATAAGTCGTAATTTGATAATACTGCGCGTGGCTCTCTAAAGAACTAGAAAAGATTTTCTTTTTAGCAAGCATATTCCTCTGAATATAGATAGAGAATAATTCAGGAAATACATTTATCCTTTGCTCAGGCACACGTTTCTAAATAGTGAAAAGTATTGCGAATTTTACTGCAATTCCCGTAAATGTATTTCCACTCTCTACTGAAGAATCGTGCAATTAAGATCGAAAGGTGCCATGTAGGCTTTTGGATAACTTAGTGTTGATTTACTCTTCACGCTCTTCGCACTCAGAATTTTGTAATCCTCTAAAGAGCGTTATCTGTCGAGTGGCCGCGTTTAAGTCTTTATTTGGTTTCAATTTTCAGTTTGGTGAAATGGAAATGCTCGTTGTCGTAGTGAATGGACCGTCGTGAAAACGAAGTTGATGTACGCCACGCGTCTGAGCGCTCGTGTGTGTGCATGTGTGTGTGTGTGCGCGCGCGCTTAATGCATCTGTGTGGGTGTGGAGAGATTGAGGGTGACGAGGACTTCACAACCAGTTGCTCATGTGTCAAGTGTGTGAACAGCTGGCATAGTTCACCAAAAAACGAATTAGAAAAACCCAGCAGGAGAGAAATGAACCGTGAAATCGCTAATTTATATTAGTCATACGAGGAAAAAATTATATAAGTTGAACTATAGAGCTAGTTATTGCAATAAAAGTGTGCTTTGTAATTCTTAAAGCTAGATTGAATTTTTTTTTTTTAGAATATTATATTTATAAAATATATAAGGGGATATTATATTTATAAACTATATAATTTCGTAAATTTTCGAACGATAAATAAGACCAGTTTAATTTAGTTAATCCGTAAGATTTTCAAAATTTTCTGAGCATCCATAAGAGAGGCACAAACACCCTAAATATTGATTTTCAATGCATGAATAACTTTCTCTAATTAGACATTTACCATGCATTATAATTAGTAGAATGACAGGAAGGCAATTTTTCTATGTATTCGTTAATCTGTCTTTTTGCTCCTTCATCGTAGTCTTCAAATATAATTTGAGATAGCGACATAAAGACGGTCCAAACTTCACCGTATTTTGTATCGTTATATTAAATCCTAAAAAAATGTTTTCTTATTAAATCCTTTTCATTTCTTAGTAAAAATGTTTTACTTGCTTTATATCGCTATAAAATAAAAGACTTGATTTAATATCTAGTCATTCTTTTAATGTCCTTCAGACTTTAATTTTTAAGAATAACACGTTTTAGAGCCGCTAGTCTTCAAAACGCTTTGTCTAGATCTTGAATTTTATTGGAAGAAAGAAAGCACAATTGTCCGTGTTAAATGAATAATTTGGAGATAATTGCGCAGCCGCTGCAAACCCGGCGATGTTTATTCACAGGAATCTGCAATTGTTTTCCACTTAGTGAGTCTAGTTAAAAAGTCAGCGCCTATTCATTACTGTTGAATAGAAAACCATTCATTTTCTGTCACACAGCAATTTAGAAAACTTTTTTGAATTTTTTAAACCAGGATAGAAATTTATTTATACTTAAATATTTCGTTTTTATAAACGTCGCTATAAAAATTAAGCTCGAAATATTCGCACATTCTACTATCAGTAGCTTTAACTTGATTAAAGATCATTCGTCGTCTTTCTTTCTTATGGCTATTTCATTGAGTCGACTGGGATGTTAAATAAAACCATTAGCTGATATTGGCATTTATTATGTCAGATGACTCTAATCAATTCATAGAGATCACCAGTGAACGACACGCCGTTATTAACGCTGTCAAACATTGGTTTTATACCGTGTTATTTGCCGTATGACGTTGGCATTATAAAAATTATTCCGCTTGCAGTTTCGGCTTTCAAAGGGGATTTCTGAGACTAATATTTTCTTTTATTATTTCTAATACCTTTTAATTATGACCCATTGAAAGACACTTTTAACTCTTTAAAATTTCGTCGCATTACTTTCTTGCTCTTTTTAATACATCGCTATTTTAATCTTCTTGAGAGAAGGCGTTCGAGTATCCGTTCGTGCTTCATTGAGAGTAAGACGCGTGCACAACGGCTAAAGACCAATAAATCTGAAAAGCCTACCCATTCAAAAGAAATGTTCTCCTAATCAATGCCAGTGCTCGTTCCCATGACAGCAAGATGTTCAAAGAAAGGATATCTTAGCAACGAACTAAACTAATAACCCAGGTAAGCATTTCATCAATTTTATTAATATCCATGGAAGGCATTCAAGAGCTAATGTGAACAAATTGGAATTAAATTCAAGGCGACGAATAATATAAAAGATGGATTAGTGATGAAACGCAAGTTTAAAGATTAAATATTGAATTTGGATTACGTCCTTTATGATTCTTCTTTACATTCAGAAATTTAGAAAGCGTGACTTCAGAGTCTACTTTTTAACATGGGAAAATCGATTTTGAAAAGTTTTCGCAGGCGTAAACTCACATCTGTACGATTAAACTTCGAATTTATAAGTAATGTCTGAAATTTCCGACTTAGAAGAATGCTCAGTGTTGGTATCATCGAAAACAATTTAGTTCTCGACAACGCAGACGGCCTTTCCTTATAGACATTCTAAAGAGGAAGTTCATTATTTTATAATGAAAAATAAATTGTCTTTCGACAGATTCAAAATTGGTTATTCCTGAATTTTCAGTAGAATTGTCGGTATCACGGCTGCGCACAACCAATTTCTTAAGCAAACATAGTTTCATTTCTTAAGTAACCAAGTTTGATTTATTTAAATTATAATTTGAGAAACAGATGGAGCATCTTAATTTAAAATATTCAGACATTTAAAATTAAATTAACTTTTACTCATTATTGAAGAAATCTGTGTATTGCAAAAAAAAAAAAAAAAAAAAAAAAAAAAAAGGAAATTAGCAGTTGAAGACTGGCGGGGATGGAAAGAACTAAACTGAAGCAGCACCTGAATTTCTGGACATGCTGTTAGCAACAGATTAGATACTTTGGCACGTATTTATTAAAAAAAAAAGAAGAAGCAAATCGTTTATTATGTCGATATAATTACTCTAAGAATTAGAAAAATATCCTAGAATTTTATTATCTTTTGCATCTTGACAAATAAAAAACGACATAAAAACTTTTGACGAATTTTGGTCCAGTAGTGAAAAAGGGGCTACTTGGTTCAATTCCGGTATCTTAAAAATAATCCCAATAGGCAGCTATTTAAGGGCAATATTGTCTAAATTTCTATGCAATGAGTTTTCGTCTGTTTTTGAAGAGTTTCACTCATTGGTGTGTATTTTTCTAGACTGGGTGGGCAGAGGTTTCCCCAATTCAAGCATGTATAATGTATATAAGTGGGGGAAAAATTCAGTAAGTTTACAAAAGTTGGATTTAGATTTTGAAAGAAGAAAGATTAACGTTAATATTGAATCGCATTAAACATATATATTTTATAAGAACTTAGAAATACTATGTATTCTAAATTTAGCTGCTTGTTTGTAAATTTTCTATTAATTAGTGTACAGTAACGTAAGTGGAAATAGTCTCACAGAGTCAAACACAGAAAAATTTCGAAATTTCTGTTTTTGATCATCTTCGATGTGATTTGTATCTGTTGGTGGCACTCTTATCATGAACGATTCATCATGGTGTGATGAAACTTGACATTAACCTTTCGATCTCCAAGAGCTAGAACTCTATTGATTTCTAGAGAAATACGTTTACGTCAGCTGATTTGCTAAGAGAAATGTCCGATTTTCTTTTAACCAAAAACAAACATTCAGTTCTCACTTTTCGATCAAAATTTTCAAAAACGTTGTAGACAATAAGATCAATAAGATCTTTGCATTTATTAGATTTTGAGCAGATTTTTTTAAATGCTTATTATACCAACAGATCATTAATTAAAAATCAAAATGAGGAAAGGTTCTTTAAAAAGTAAAAATAAATGTAATGGAAACGAACAAATATTTAATTATTAGCTTTCTTAATAGATGAAATCACAATTAAAGCAACGTAGCATATAAATAGGGGTTGTTTCTTTTCAATGGTACCTATTAAGGATAATTAAAAATAACTGTTAATGAAGAAAAACTGATACCGGTGAAGGCTAAACGTAGGGAGAAGGGATATTTATTTTATAATTATCCTTTATTATTTACGATGAAGTTCATAGATAAAAAGCGATGCAGGCAATTTCTTTGTTGCTGTTTCTTAAAGTAACACTTGACGACGAAAAGTACGAGTATTTATCCATTGAGTGTGCTGGATAAATGATCAAGTAGTTTATTGACATCGTGTCTCAATAGCCACAAATGAATGCGATTTTTGTTAAAAGCGATTGTCGCGATAGATATCTATCTTCTGCAGAAGTAAAGAATTTATTGCACGTGCAAACCTGATACTCATTCCTTAAATCTTCTACATTTCAGGTAAAAAAATTTAACTCGCTAGAATTTTAGAGGTTGCTCTGGATTACTAGAGAATTTTTTTTTCCTTAGCTTGTCATACAAGGAAAAACTGTGACCAAAAAGCATTCAGTGTCCTCAGATCTTGACAAATCTCAGTGCTCAGGTGATATCGAAAGGATTTGTAAAGTCGTTAAGCACCGAACCACTCCGAGTCTAACTGGCACTGACCCAAGCTAATCAAATGTTAACGAAAAGCATTAGGTTCAACTGCATTGGGATCTGTAGATTTTTTTTTCCACTTGGTTTACACTTGAACGCATTTCCTCCCCATAAGCCTACTTTCTTTCTCTTCACTGCCATGAAGAAGAAGCGTAAGAACATGTATCGATTTTTGTTGCTTTTTGTTCATGTCAAAAACAAACGAAATTACCGATAATCACATAGAAAGCATATGTACAAAAATAATTTTAATAGACTATATAAAGTTACAAAGTTTTTTAAAGATTTAACTTTATTCCTTCCTGTAGTTAGGTTCTTCTAAGGAAAATATTTAACAGTTTATATTGTCCAATATTTTGTTAAATCATCTTTCATCTCTTTAAGAAGTCGGTGATACCCTTTATTTAGGTTCTAATTTTCTTAGCAATTTTAGGATAATTAACATGAGGCGACAATAAACAAGCTGCCTCGTAAATCTTCATTTTAGCAATTAATTAATTCTTCGAAATAGCAACCTGTCAGTACTATCAATAATAAATAACGTCCAACTTTTAGATAATTGTAGCATAATATTAAACATGCGGATCTGCAGTAATTGTGATTAATATATAAGAAATTTAATTTCACTTTTAAAAAAAAAAAATTAGGTTAAGTTGTCATTGGTCCTTTTAAAAAAAAACGTTCATGTAACAATTTTAATTAAAATGATTTTTAAATAGAGGAGGTGGATTAAATTACTAATTATAAACAAATGAGCTTTCACCAGAAAGTCTATACCAAGAATAAATACACTACCGTCGTTTTATTAGATAACTTTATTAATATTGTGTTGGTCTCCTGCATACTGAATTACAGCATTGCAAATGATGTTTAAGTGGATCTACTTTTGGAGAATACCAAGCATTTAGGAGACTGCAGATTTTAAGGGATAGCGTACTTGGTCTATTGCATTGAAAAATAAAACTGTTTTTCTATAGGGAGAGTAGAGCTCTCCATTTTATAGTTTGGTTTTAGTAAGTTTGATGTTTATTTGTTACTCGAGGGAACGGCGGTAGCAAATTGGAGAACTGCCCCGGGCGGCCTAACCTCTGGCTGCATCACTGTCCTGGAACCATTCTGAACAAATTCTGTGCGCCTGTCGTCTACGAAACTTCCATCTCCTTCTGGATAGAAAAGTAACATTGCAGAATGTACTTGATATGTAATAATTTTTTAGATAAAATTGCGTTCACGTGACTTTCTAGCAATATTTGTGCACACTTTTTTGCCAAGTTTCGATATTTTCCACCTAAAAATCACCGAAATGTTCGAATTTCCTCAATGATAGGAAGAGCCGACATCGAAGGATCAAAAAGCAACGTCGCTATGAACGCTTGGCTGCCACAAGTCGGTTATCCCTGTGGTAACTTTTCCGACACCTCTTGTTTAAAATTCTTAAAATCAAAAGGATCGAAGTGGATCCGCAAAAGACTAATATCTCCTGAAGATCCTTGGCATGAATGTATTCATGAGGTCTTCGCCACATCCTCATGCCTTTGGTATGAAACTGCCTAACGTACCTCGTCCGACCACATAACTTTTTTTCCATCCGTATGTATCCAATGAATTCGTTCCCTTACCCACCACTAAAGATCAGTTTTCCTGTTCTGCTCCGAAATTCGTGATTTTCATGTTGGCAATGACCGTCCGTGAAAATATTGTACAATGCATTTTGCATTTTTTTTTGGACCTGTGACATTGTTTATGTATGTGAATGTTATTATACAAAGTGCAAACAACTGGCGAAAAAAAAAATGGAAAATAATAGGGAAAAAATGAAAAAAAAAAATGAAAAAAATTTCAATACTATAGGAATCGAACCCGAACCAGTAAATCCACAAACTGATGTTAACCACTGCGCCACCGCTGTTAAGTTTATACACTTTTCTTCTCATTTGGCTTATCTGGCACTACAATAATAAACGTAAATTTATTTTTTTTCTCCGAAACGAAAAGCCATTGAATCAAATCCTTTTACACAGAAGGTGTATTCATGTTGTAGATTGACCTCATGGATTTGATTAAAATTTTAGGATTACATATGTCCGTGCGGTGCCCTTGTAAGTGATATTTGCATTAATTTACATAAAGGATATCCAATTCAGTGGTCGGTATGTGTATTTTAGAGTGTTGAATTATGGTGGATTCTTTCTGACGTTTTACAGTGTAATATATTTAACTTGTATTTTTTATATGTTGGAATCAAAATGTCAAATTCGAAATTTAAATTTATTAGATTCGAAAAAAATCCAAAAAAAAAAAAGATTAGGAAGAGAGTTGAATGAAAACTTTTTATAACTGATCTATAAATTTGATAGGTGACTATAAACATAATAAGTAGGGTAATTTACTAATTTCAAAGTTTAACTCGTATGATACATTTAAAACGATTCTCAAATATGAGTACCCTTTTGGAAAAATGTAAAAAAAGGAGTAGTACCTCTTATCCGTTTATTTCTTTTTTTTCGTTATCATTCTTCATATCAAGCATATATAATAGGTTGGAAGACAGGACGACATGTATCGACTTAGACTCTAAGAGTGTCAGGGTCGTCGTTATTCCGTTAGTGAAAGCTCGTGCGACGGTTCTGCAGTAAGCATGTTAAAATGTTAAGGATACATGTTTCAGGTTTGAAAGATAGAAGTGTAAATTGTTTCCCAATGAATGCTTGAAAAATTTTATTCGATTATCTTTGAACTGTGCAATGGAAGTTGATAATTGCTTCTCATGTCTGATTTTTTTGGGAGAGTTTCTCTTTTTAATTATTTAAAAATGCGTTTTGCCCCCTGTTTTGAATTTCATTTCATAAAGCCAAGCACGCAAAATAAGAGGAAACCGTAAAATTTTTCTTAAACATTATTTTACGATTTCAGAGTGCTTGATGATTTGATATATCGAAATGAAGTTAAATATGAACTTCGCTATTATAACTAAAAATAAAATTGCTTGAATTGAGAATGGGTTTTCAGATTACAGCATTATTTAACATCTGATTCAGTTATTTTCCCTATCACTTCTTTGAGTTTCTGTTGGGAAGAAAAACATCATAAACAAGACTATTAGATTTTCCTTTTAGGATGAACGACTTCAATAGAGCGTGAAAAACCTTTTCTCGCTTTCTTCATAAGGAAAATTCAAGAAAGTTGATGAGGCAGAAGAGAGAGAAATCTATTCTTCGCCTATATCGGCTTTTTCGGTGATTTAAAAGCGAAACATGCAAATGCCTCGAAGCTCTTCGGCAGTAACTCCCGTCTTGCCATCTGCCCGCCGTCTAGCTTGATAATGAACGAGAAAGAGAGAAGTGACAATGAAAAATCAATAAAAGGCAAGGATACTCGACAAGAATGCCGGGCAGAATGTCCCATTTATATGTAGATAACACTTTCAGAAGACAGAGATACTAATAATGTTTCAATAAACCGGGAAATAAAATCCGTAAACCAAACGCGAAACAAAACAAAAAAAAAATTCATCCATCGTCTTAATCGATGAATTTGAAGAACGCAATTCGAAAGTTATTGATCTATGCAAAGATTATTAATTCGAAATTCACATTAAAGAAATGAAATCCTATCGCGCGTTAAAACTTTTGAATTTTCTTTTTTGGGATATGCAAATATCGTGGCTGGCATAGATTTTTATGCAAATTTAATGGGCGTTGTGCCATCTCCCTCGAGCGTGTTTAGTCTCTTATTTCGGTAACGATCTTCGAGGACTATTATCAAATGGAATGGGATGAAAGGATTTTTATTGAAGGGACAAAAGTTGACCACATTTTAAGGACTTTTTGAACCTTGTGATTATGTCCACTTGAATGTCGATTTTAATGAAGGAAATGAATGATGATACCTCCATTGACTCATTCATATTGAAATGTATTCGTTGCTTTAAGTGTGAGGCACGTGGCCTCTTTTATTAACACGTTATTGAAGTTGTTCATAGAAAAGCACTTTTTTTTATTCCCTTGAAATATTTCTTTCGCGAAATGATTACAATCAAAATATTCATCCGAATTTCGTAAACTGTTTCACGCTGCAGATCTGCATTGAATACGATAATTTTAGCTTCTATAAATTTGTTAAAACTTAATTTTAAAAATTAAATTTATGTAGTGGTTAGCTGCGAAAAAAATCTTTAACTTTATATACAGTGGCTTTTTCATGTAAGTTGTATCTTTATATACGGTGTATTTATAGTTAAACTGAGTATCGCAGCCATCTATGACTAGTTATCACAATTGGAAAGGCACCATATTTGGTAGGGAACTAATGACGACATGGGAAGGATTCCGCGAAAAAATTTTTAATTCTAAACGTTGCTCGTACGTGAAAAGATGGCGCAGTTGTAATCGATGTAGATAAAACGTAGGTAAAAACCCAGAATGCAAATTTTCGACGAATAGTTAACAACAGCGCCAGTAATTCGTGCTATAAAGACATAGGGAAAGCTTCCTAAGACATTCCGAGGACCAGCGTCTTCTTAAATTACCTCAGGGCACTTTATTTGGGAAGGAAATGTGCTGAATAAAACGTGGTTTTTCACTTCAATCTAGTATGTTATTTATTTGTCTGTTCTTTGTAACTTTTTTTTCTTTTTATACGCTGCACAACGCAACCGATTTTTCACAAAGATGTTTTGGGACTGAGATCCGAGCAGGTCAGTCCATTTCCTCAATATTCATATCAAGCGAGTTTACGTTTAAGGACGGACATGGCGATCTCGTTTAAACAAAGATAGGCCTTCGCCAAACAATTCCCACAGTTGCCTTCATGGAATTGCCTAAACATGAAGATAAGCTTATTTTGGGAACTAGGTGGCTCGACCCCGAACCATGAGAATCAGCGCCAATCCATAATGCTATCCTCACCCCAAAGTTTGCTTGTGGTACATTGCATTCTGATTTAGGGTCAAATTAGAAAGTGAACGAACAATATTTAGGATACTCTAATATATTTTTATGTAAGAGGAAAGTATAGTAAGAAAACGCTCGAAACATTATGTCACAACTCAAAAGTAGCAGTCGGTCCATAACCATTCACCGGATTGTCAGATAGTATAGTGTAGCTTCCATAAGACACGTCGCCATTGCTCAAGAGTTCACTTTCGTCGATCTTCACACAATGGTAAACGACGTTTTGCATTAGTTACATTAATGTTCGGTTTATATGCATGAAAGCCCAAATTTCGGAGCTCTTGACGAGGCATTTTAAAATTCGCTGCGAATGTTTTCTGCGATTTCAAGCGATTCTGTATCACCGCCCTCTTCGGTATTCTACGGTCTTTATCAGTCAGCAGGTCTATTAGGTATTAGTTGAATAGTCACGTTTTTTCACTTCTTAATGAAATTTACAGTAGAGCATAGCACCTGTAGAAATTTCAGGAATAACTTTTCTAAAATGGTAACACTCCAAGACATCACTTTCAAAGTCATTTAGTTAGCATGTTCCATCGATGTTACTTTTGATCATTTAGTGCAATGCTAGTTGTTAAATCCATGAACTTTTCTAAATAATTCATTTTGTATACACAATGATTCTATTTACCTTAAATACATCTTCACTTTTTACGCTTGAAAACCGCCGAACGATGACATTAAATTGATTGGTCAGCCTCCACTTCCATTTCATTTGCAAAGATGGACATCTTGAATATATTTACCATAAGTCTCTCTAAAGTAATCGATAAAACAAATTCCTGCTTTTGGGTACAAAGTTTTGCTGTTGATCAGAGAAGATATAAAGTTATTCGAGCGTCGGAAACATCTGAACAACAGGAGCTTCGTCTGCAACAGGAAACTGTAGAATTACTGAAAACCAATTTGAGTTATTGTTTAACTTCGAGGTTGTTCTTTTTACCTACAACTGGAACAGAATGTCGGGTGCTTCTGCTAGTAAGTTTTATAAGTAAATTTTTAGTAGAGTTTCTTTACCCATTAAATTACAGAAATTCCCCGTAATGGGCATGTTTAAGTGAATACCATGGTATTCAGATATATCACCACAATATTATAGTCTAAATTAAAGTATAAATTTTAATATTTTCAAAAATATTTTAAACCAAGTCTAAAAAGTGAACTAATTTCTGACATTCAGATCGGATTAAGATAAAAATCTTGCCTGCTACATTCGAAATAACGTTCTTAATATACCGGGTGTTTCAAAAATGACCGGTATATTTGAAAAATCTAAACGGGCAGCGATAGAGATACACCGTGAACTAATTTCGAAAGTTTGTCTGCCTGAAAATTTACTGTTGTCCCAAGCATATTGCAACAAACGGTGTATTTCTATCGCTGCCCGTTTAGTTTTTATTGATTTTTCAAATATGCCGGTATACCGGTCATTTTTGAAACACCAGGTATTTTCTTTTGGCAAACCTTCTGTATGACTTTCCTGAGATCTTATCTTAGCCTTTGCTTTATAATTCAATTTTTAATTCAGTTTCCTATAAACAACGTGATTGACTATTTTGTGACAGGTGGTCTTATTATTTGGCAGTAATATTTTTTATTTAAAAAAAAAGAAAAAGTTCACTGCAAAAAAGAGCATTTTCCCACAATTTTTTTATCATCAATTATCTCTTCAAAAAAGATAAGGGAGGGATTCAGCGAAGCAGATCGTCAAAATGGCGCATTAGCGAGATTAATATTTTCTCCCCTAAATCTCCCTGGACTATTAAATAGCTATTATCGAAGAAGAATTCGAGTTTTCTCCGTAAAACAGCATTTTAGCGGTGAATGAAACTACAGAATCTATGGAAAGAGGATTCGGGAACTTTCGGATAATATGAAAAGTACTGAAACGGTATATTATTCGGGTTGCTACTTCAATTTTTCAAAGAAAATCGAAGCTTCCAATTTATTTTAACCGTGATTTTTGAACTTGCAGTCTTTTATTTCCTGTTATGATCGAACAGAATTATATCGATTGTTCCACTCGCTAACTATATTGAAATGAAATGCCTTCAATAAATAATAAAATTGCTTTATTAATAATTTGTGGTTGCACAAACGGGTGATAATTAATTAACATCGTAGCAACTGGTCGTTTAAAGCGGAGCGATATTTGAGTGGGATTAATATTAACATAATTTGAAAGGACTGATATTATACGATTAGATCTTTTTTTGTGTTTCTCCAATGAAAGATTATCGTCATTTCCGTTCTACTCTGTTTGACTTATTCTCTTCCTTTAACAAATAATAGAACAATTAAATAAATAAATAAATAAATCCAGAATATCTCGATCACAAAAGAACTTTAAGGTTTTGACAATATAAAAAACGCAAAATTTGGAACTGAGAAAAATTAATTTTATTTAATTGAAAAATTTTAACATTCCAGAGATGCAGCCTCACATCAACAAGATTTTTTTTTCATGTTGATTGATTATAAATATTAATCAGTGAATGAATAGAGCTAATTTATTGAAGTGTAGTAGATGCTACAGTAACTCCGAAGGGAGATAATGATTTTATCGAGTTATCGCAGAAATAAATGTAGCCGAAAAATTTACCAAAACAAATTCAGAGCATAACAATGAATAATCAATACAGAACGGTCGCATTAATAAGTTCTTCGAAAATTCTTTTTTTTTTTTAATTTATTTTACGAAATTTAAACATTAAATGCAAAAGCAAATATACATCCGCGCGCACGTTTCACTAAACGAATTTTGGTACAGTGTTTCTGTAGTTTGGAAAAAATCAATGTACTTCACTTACAAACTCCAAGACTTTTTTTTTCTTTCTTTTTTTTTTTTGGCTCATCTAACAATTTTAGAGCCGCGCCATCGTTACCTTCGTACTTCCGTCTAAAAGAAAGTTAAATGTTTAATGTAGTAGCTTGAAACTCTGACAGATATCCTTGACTTTTTTTTTTTTTCCCCCTTTATTTCTTTTTTCATTACGGGACGTTCATACGTCTCACTAAAATCCAAGTTACTTATTTTGTTATTTAAGAGAAAAATAAAAAAAAAATTGTTAGCTGTTATCCTGCCTAAATTTTTCTTTTGAACAGAGCATAATAACTAAGTCTGAGAGAGAAGGCCCATATTTTTTTCCTGCGATCTCTTAAAACCACATATCGATTAATAGTTTACTGTTCACAGTATAGACATATAGCAATTGACATACACGACAATATCCCAGGTGAAGAACATATCTTTAGAGGGAAAGATGTTAGCAACATTTTTCAAAAATATATATATATGCTGCCCATCTCATTCGGAGTAGTCTAGTTAAGATGAATAACATAAATGGGAGAGATGAGCACGTTTAAGTACCTGAATTAATTGCACATATTAAAATTTTTCAAAGCTTTATTTTCAATTAAATATAGAGAAATTTAAGTTTGATATGCCTGAAGATGGTCTAAGATACTTAAACGCGTAGCAGTTTATTATATCATGTAAAATCTTTGTATTGTTGCTATCATTAATAAGTCTACTTATATACTGATTCAGCAGAAATAGCTATTATGGAAGAAGATTTATTTTGAATTACATGAATGTTGCGTGGACTATAAATTTATCTTTTAAAAATTATGAAAACACAATGGTTTTTTTTTTTAATTATATAAGATTACCCTGAAATGAAAATTAACGAAATGAAAATGTTTTTTTTTAATTCTTTACAAAGGATGATTGTTTTAATTCTTCTTTCTTTTTTTTAAACACCCCCCCCCCCTAAATGATGGTCATCTTTCGTACGCCCACCCCCTCTTCCCACAGTAATCATATTTTGCTCCACACCTTGCACATCCCTCATGAAGCCAACGAAATAGTGTTATATACTTTATTCAGTCTTTTGTCTTTGTGTGGGATTGTACTGTAAATTTTTGCAAGGCTCGATATTTAAATAATCAATGACATCGCCAGATGAAAAGAAGAACAATCCATTAGTAACTCAAATTCATCTGTTTAAAAAGCCTAAATTCATGATTTCTACTATATTAATGAGGACCAAGTTAATTACTAATGCAATAATGTTTCGAATCCAACAATATATTTATCCACGATATATCCGATGCTCCTCTGTTGAATGTTAGACGGTATTTTAAATTAGCTTTAGATCTACAGTAGTATATCTTTTCTGAGTCTACACCATCGGAAGTATATCGATATTTTACACTTCAAAAATTACGAGTGAATAATTATTACTAATTGAAAAAATATTTCAAATTGCTAAAACACACAATATAGCTTATCTACAATGCTGTTATGATTTCTGTAAAAGAAAAAAAAAATCAACAGCTATAACAAACTACCAAGCAGTAAACACTCCACACATTTTGGCTGAAAGTAGCTCCAGTAGCGCCCCCCCCCCCCCCTAGCGCGGCAAATTTCTGGAATAGCGAGTGGTCCATCTTATCTGGGTGGTTCATCTCTCCCGGACTTACTGTACTTCAAAATCAAACTTGCCTTTAGAATGAAGACGTACCTTTCGAAATAAGTATCTGGCGTTTTATATCTCGGATCTCCTTGTGGTTAGAGGCTTTACAAACAATTCTAAGGAAATCCAATGTATAATTACTTCGAGTATGATATTTTACATTAGGACTGTAGATCGGTACTAAAGCTTAAACTCGATGAATTCTAAAGTATCCGACACCTAATATCAGTTTCGCATAAATTTCGCATTTCAAAATGATTGAAATTACTAATGAGTTTACCCCACTCCAATTTGCACTTCAGACTCCGCGGAAATTCTTTCACAGGCCTGAAAACGCAACGCAATTTCTTTCATTATATTAGACTTCGATTCCACGGCTCTGGCTTTAGTGAACGAAACGAAACGATGACAGGTGAACAAACGCATAAATTCCCAATTGTGACACGTCAATTTTTCAATTTTACTCGCGATCAGCATACGTGAAAGGAGCTATACATGACTCTGAGTAAAGTCTTCTAGCGTGGAGTTGTACATTCACTTCATTTTATCTCCTGTAGGTATGACTATGTTATATCACTCTCTCTCACTCTGTTCTATTATGCAATTGGTTTGATATTATTTTTTACAAAATTTAGCAATCTTAATAATTAATAATAATAAAATCTTTAACCATCTAAAAAGTCAAACTTCATCAGCTTCTAAGGTAAGGGACTTTAATTATATCGTTAAGCCATTTAATTGTTCATCTCGTTATTTTATCGAAGGACTCGATTTCATTTTTAACAGCATTAAACCAGAAAGAAAATCTGAGTATTATAATGCCTTTTGGCTTTATATGTTTATAAAGTATTCCTCACCACCTAGAGAATTGTGATCCAATATGTTCCAAAAAGGAAACCAGTTAAGATATTAAACTTTCTGCCCAACGAAATTCCATTAAATGACCATTTTCAATAGTTAAACATTGTTTAATTCTTATTGCAACTTGCCCAACAACTAACTGACTTGGAAATTTAATTTTTCTTTCGTTGGACACAGTTTGTGACCTTCGTTTCTTCTACTGTCTTACTTCTAATCCGATAGTAGTTATACAAAGGAAACCTTGAAGAAATGATTTCAATTTTAAACGTGTGACATTAAATATATGTTCTTTTTGAAATGTTATAAAGTGTTAATATGCCTGGTCAAAAGTATTTAATCATATTAAAAAACAAAACAAAAAAAAAGTCTAAGTTAGGTTAATTATTGATTAAAAGAACAAAAGTAACACATTAAGACAATAGTATTTTGTAGCAAAGCCTTTAGCTGCAATTACAGCTTCACAGCGTCGTGGCATTGACTCGATTAGACTGTTTAGGAAAAGTGAAGTGACATTCTTCCACTCAAGTCTAAAGCCAACATCAAAGCTGCTTTAGAAGAATGTTTTTGTGTGCTCCAACACGACGCCCAAGTTCATTCCACATATGCTCGATGGGATTTAGGTAGGGGGACTGCAAAGGCCATTCTAATATTCGAAGTTTCGTCTTTCTCATCCATTCCTTTACTGATCTGGCAGTTTGCTTTGGGTCATTATCTTGCTGGAAGACCCAACCTCGGGGCATGTGCTTCTTAGCATAAGGTAACATGGTGTTTTCCAAGATCTCTGTATTTTATTTGGTCCATGATGCCTTCCACTTGGATCAATGGTCCGACGCCTTGGTAGGAGAAACATCCCCAAACCATCACACTGCCTCCTCCGTGTTTCACACAGTGAGACGTTGATATCGCACATTGTTTCGGGATCCAACTGGACGTCGTATGTACTGACGTCCATAATTGCCAAACAGCATAAACTTACTCTCGTCACTGAACAGGATCTTCTTCCATTCGGATGGTCCCCAACTCAAATGTTCTCCTGCAAAAGCTAATCATACCTTCCTGTTCTTGCTACTGATGAGAGGCTTTTTTACACCAATGGCGCCCATTAAGTCCCAGCAGCTTGTAGCCGACGTGCAACGGTTCTTCGAATTACATTAATGTTCATTTCCAAATTCAGTTCACGACTTATTTGGCCAGCATCATTTGTAACATCGCTTGTCGACTTGCGTTTGATGAGCTTATCGATTCTTAGAGTCGTTTTTCTTGAGCGTCCCAACTTCGGTTTGTTAGCTAAGCACTTTTTATCATTAAATTTCTTCATTGTGTAACTAACCGTTGATTGAGCTACACCCAATAATGCTGCTACCTCGCGTTGTGTTTTGCATTGTTCGTTGCATATTTTAACAATGATTTCACGCAGCTGAATTTAACGGTATGGTGCCATTTTTTCACTTAGTTCGTTTGCAAAGTGTACACAGCAATAAGGTGTCAATAAGCATTAGAAATCACCGAGAAATATTTAAATACCGAGATTGATCGATTTTTTTTGACCAGGGGTGTTAAGTTTTAATTGACACCAAATAAAAGAATTTACATATTAAAAATGTTGGCTATCCTAATCGATTTTATCTGATCTTTCCATTGCTTTTTTTATTTTTTTGACTGGAGTGAAAATAAACAAGGTCTAGTCTAAAAAAAGCTTTGATTGAATATCACCACTGTATATCGTTAAGCCATTTAATCGTTCATCTCATATGTCAGTTCTGTTTATTTTTAATCAGTCTTTATTTTTATACCAAACAAAATTGAACGTTAGAAATTTCAGAGATCATTAAAGCCGCGAGGTGTTTAACACGCGGATCTAATAACCGCCTTTCTGCGACCGCGCATTAAGCGAACCCCACTGGGATTTTCAAATTGTACAAATAGAAGCTCAAGTGAAACCAATCTAAACCGGCAAGAAAATAACGCATTTCCCCCTTAATGGACTATAAAGAAAGGCCAGTTTATGGCAATCCATGAAACATTGGGATATTCCTTTTAACTCAGTAAATATCGCCTTCATTTTAAGTTTGTCAGAATGGAGATTCTAAACAGACGCTAAATCTCTTACACAGTTAATCTATAGAAAATGCATTTGTATTCAGACGTCAACAGATGTTTCTGCTTATTCTTTTTTTTTTTGAGATCGTTATTTTATTGTTAAATGTATTTGGAATTCTCCACATCCACGCGAGAGAGTTTAATAGTGATTGTTATTGTTTGCAGGCATCTAAACCCGTACTTTACGGGTTAACGACTAGAGCACTAACATTCTAACGACCGAGGAAATTGAATGGTCACCTGCTTTTTCCGTAAGCAAGGGGAAGAGGTTAGAATTTTTGTAGGCTCGCAAGTTGTCCTGAATTCAATAACAGTTAACGATATTATGAAATCTATCGTTTCCTTGTCTTCGTTTAACGTTTAACCAAGTTCTGTCAACAGATTACATGAAAATTACGATCATATAAACCCTATTCAATCATGGAACATAACGACCCGTGACATTTTCTTAATGAGTTTCCAGCGTCTAGAAAATACGTAATAATTGAGGCAGCGGGAACGTCCTCAAGTCATTCGATAAAAATAAAAACTCTCCATGTGGTTTTTAAGATGACAAAAAAAAAGTGCTTTAAGTAATTCTCTCCTAAAAAAATGATGGAAATGCTGGTGAATTCTAATAAGTCAAAGTTTCGAATGGATTCCAGAAATGCTTCGAATGGAGTTTAGAAATATTTGTTTTAATATACATGAGGCTTTTTTCAAAATTTTCTTTTACAGATTTTTATTGAATTTTAAAATTAATTATCAAATAGAGATTTTTATTTGACATTTATCATTAAATTTTTTTGCCTCCGAGTTTAGATCATACAATCTTTTATGAGGAAGTTCTCATTTAAAGTTAGACTGAAATGAATTTATATTTCCTGTACGATGTCTGCTTTTTTAAAATTTATCTCCCTTCATTTTAAATGGATTAAATGTTTCATTAAATTCTTGCTTTACTAGTAAATACGCTTACAGTATTCCAAATAATGGATTTTTTTTTTCACAAAAAAATTATATTTCGTTTTGAAAGCAAGATACTGTATAATTTCGGCCTTTTATGAACTATTCTCTTGTACAATATATAGCATCACAGATTATAAACACGACATGGATTTAACAAATACAGATGCTACCGGATATGTTAACCTCCGCATTAAAAAAATTGTTTGAAAAGCGTAATTTACTACTTTTTTAGTAAAAATTAAAAAAAAAATGATCTTCTGGATTTGATTATTTAAGGTGTTTACCAATGCAATCACAAAGTCTGCGCAGCGTATTACAAAGTTAAAATTTTTAAAACAAATAAATACCAATCGACAGAGGGAAATTCAGGTAAATACTTTATCTCTGTGTTTCAGAACTTTGACGCTAATTGTTTTCTTTCTAAACAGATCGAGAGGATTAAGTGTTTTCGATCTTTTTAATGCATTTCACCTTTGCCATTAGGAAGCCTAAGAATTCATTAAATGGGAATGGAGGATGAGCGAAGGATATCCTGGCAAAACGAGAACCCTTTTTTCTTTTATCTTGGCCTTGGTTGTCTTTGAAAAATGCTTTTACAGAATCGTTATACTGCGAGGATAGTTTATATTTTGTATCATTATTGGCTTCGAAGGCAATTTCAAATATAATGATGACGGTGATGCAACTGTTGCGTTAGCCGTCTCCCTATGGTAGGTTATGCATTAATTATGGAAGAATCATTGCTTCATCGATGTGTTTCTCTTTAAAATATCGAAAATATAATTACTTAGCATTATTAAATTCGTAATTCAATTGAATATTTAAGTGAAATTCAGTCCGTGTCTTTCAAATATCCAGTAAACAAGCTCTTTTATTATCTACTAGTAGAGGTACCCGGCGTTGCCCGGGATAATTACACTTATAGGTAAAGAGAACAATCTCAGAAAATTAAATTATAACTCCCAATTAATTAAATAATAACTCAATCAATACAACACAGAGCAAAGGGACTCTCCATTCTACGAAAAATGCGAAAAACAGGAAGTCTAGGTGATATACCGGGACTTTATCTAAACTCTTCTTGACTTGCCTCACCTCAGCGGAGCATCACCAGATACTTTAGACTCGAGTTTTTCTTGCCCTGGACATAGAAGCTCTTATACCTTCTTGCTCTATTTAAATTTTGAAATATCTTAAAAATAAACACATGAAAGCGCTTAGAATTAATACAGTAAAAATTCTTAATGAAAATTCGAAAATTTTTTTTTTAAATATTCACAATGGATGGACCTCTCCAAGGATGCCACTGCTAGTCTAAATAATTTCTTACTCACCTAATCTTACTTTAGATGTACACTTTTAGTTCGTAGATTTCCTTTTCTTCTCTCGAAGTCTTGAATCAAAACTTGGCCATTCATCGCTTTGTGTAGTCTAGCGATCGCCGATTCTTCTATTGACATGCTTACCATTTGCTCAATACAGCACGGAGCTAAAGGAGTGCTTCCTCTGTCGTCTTTCCACTCTTTCTCAATAGTCTGCTAACTCTCCATTATCTCCAGTTACTGATCATTTTTAAAGATTTTCAAGAAATTGTTAAGTACTAAGAACTCTTTTCTAGGAAAAGCCTGAATAACGAATTCTATGCATTCTTACAAATTGAAATTTATCTATATTGCACAAACTTTGCCTTTCATTGTAGGTCATGAGATATATATTGTTGATCCCTGCCTTGTGTTGGTGCATTGCGTGTTGACACCATTGTTGATATCTGTTGTTGCACAAACTTTTCCTTGCATTGTTGGTCATGAGATATATATTGTTGGTCCGTGCAGAGTGTTTGTGAATTGAGTGTTGATACCATTGTTGATACCTATTGTTGCACAAACTTTGCCTTGCATTGTTGGTCATGAGATATTTCTCATTAATATGCCCTGCCATAACCATGAATATCGATTTTTTATCGATAATTATTTTTCCGAAATCTGACGTAGACAGTGACCTTCCTCGTGCTTTGAAAGTCAAGTATATGCAAAATTTATCAAGATCGGAATAAAACTGTAGATTTGTATTAAAAACAAACCCACAAATAAACAAAACCACAAACAAACATCCTTCTTTATATACATAGATAGATTTACATCTTTTTTACATCTATATTTCGAAACTCTGAAATTAGGTTAAAGAAAATTTCGTTAAGTTACTACTGGAATTAAAGTAAGAAATTAAACAAAATGAATAAATATAAGAACCATAGAACTGTTAGGATAAAGCCAATTAAAAAAATTACCTTTTACCACAACGAAGAATCACTTAGGAAACACTGAATACGTATTTCGGTATCAAAACTGTAATTGATGGTAGACAGATTTAGACAGTTGCCGCTGAATGATGGTAGTTTTGCTTCCAAAATAAAGATACAGTGCCTCCAAGATGCTTCTTCGTTGTGGAAAAAGAGGTACGGTACATGTATTTATTTTTTTAGTTTTAAGTGAAATGATTGATCTGTTTGACTTTCTGAATCCGTAACGCAGGCATAATGAAAGTAGCCAAGGTGTACATCTTATTGTTATTTAAGTTACTTCAGTTGTAGTTCATATTTAACATAGAACAAAATATTCGCGTAATATTACTTAAAATTGATATTAGATCGCTCTCCTAAAGCACTAAGGAAATTTTGTTAAGTAAAAACGAAATCTTAAATTTCACACCAAAGTAAAACATAAACAAACCATTTTTGGAATATAATGTTTAAAAAGAGTCAAATTAAAAACAAAACTTTGGTTTTAATAATAATTTTGATGTTTACATCGCTTTCGATATAAATCTGATCTGTTTCCTCCAAAAACACAAGTGTTGGAGGTTTTGTTTTGAACTTGTTCCTCCAACCGCATTGATTCAAATGCCAATCACGGAGTTGAGTGATTTTGAGGATCACGAAACTCCTAAGGGGGATGGTTCGCACCCCGTCCCCCCTTTAACGTTTCTATTCAATCAGGAGAGAGGGAAGGAGAGATTGTGGTGGCGAGACCAAAGTGGTCGGCAACCGACCGCCTGTCACAACCAACTCGGGAGGGACGTTCGGTCGGGGCCCTTAATTGATTATACCTATTATTAACACATGAAATCATATCGATTAAGGCAAGAGAAAATACCAGAGAAAATTAAAACTTATTAGTAATTAAGGACATTAAACTCTGAGGAAAATTAGCCAAATTAAAAAGTGAAGCATCCTTAAGAAACCCCTTGTCACTTTACGCCGGATATAAACGTTGCTTGATGAGCTCTAAAACGCTTTATTGCGCAAATTTTAATCCTTTTACTAACGAAGATTATTTCTTAAATTCCAGAGAAATTAGAGGATGAGCATTGTTCAATCAAAATTTGGCGAAATAGTCTTTCAAATTAAGTATCCCCTTAAGATGAGCACATAAACAAGAGCTTAAATGTTAAGAAGGATGTAATTACGAATTTAACCACGTAGTCAGTTAATGGCTACAATTTTACTAACGTGTTTTTTTATTGCTAATTATACTGCAAATTAAGAGGCTCATTAAGAAGGATTTATTGTTCCTAATTTTTTTTTTAATTTTTAAGTTGCAATTTTTAAGAGATTAAGATGTAGACAAAACTACGTCTAAACTAATAAACATTAATTAGAATCCTGTATAAAGTAATAAAAGCTTATGTAATCGAAAACTAGACGTTTAATGAAGACTGTACGCAATAGAATATCGCAGTTTTTGAACATTTTTTAATTTCTTCTAATGATGGGATACAAGGACAAATGTCACATTGGATGAAAGAAGAATGACCAAGTTTATGCAATTTACTTTTCAATTGGTTAGGTCATACAGATTTAAGAGGTCTGTGCTGAAAAGACGCTGTGCTCGAGTTGCGAAGTATGTATCGTTGGTTACTAAACAGCCATCATCCGACGATGCCAGAAGCAGTTTCAGACGATGTGTTTGTTTCTGTAAAGGAAGGTAAACGTCTGGGATTTTCGCATGTGTCAGAAGGTGTTAGAGCGTCTTTTCAGCGCAGTCCCCGCAAATCTGCAACGAGAGCATTTGTAATGTAACATTTGCCTTCATACCCCATCGCTACGACAAATAAAAGAAATTGTTCAAACTGCGATTTTCTTTTGTGTATAATTTGTATAGTGAAATCTGTGCGAGGATTGTTGTATACAGGATGTCCACAACTGATTGTCTCGGTTTCATGATTTTATTGTAAGTGTATTATTTAACATATCATCAGGAAATTTTGCAAATACATAGAGCAACTCGTCAAGTTTTTTTTAGAAAAATGTCCGGCAGATCTATGAAAGCTGCCATGGCCTCCAAGCTCCCCTGACTTAACCGCTTGTGAGTTGTTGTATGGGGTATTTGATGGACTTACTGTTTGTGCTGCTGGTGTATGAATCTGGAGACTGTCAATTTGAGAAAAAGATCGGTGATACGAGTCAGGTAATGGCAGATCAGCCGATAATAGCAGCACAAACACTTAAGTCCATCAAATACCCCCATACAAACAAGTCACAATGGATTAAGTCAGGGGAGCGTGGAAGCCATGGCAGCTTTCTTGATCATCATTTGAGACACGACCGCTACATCAATTTTGTAGCTGTAGCCCTCTAGCGGCTGCAAACGGAAACACAGAGCAACTTGCCAAGTTTTTTTTTTGAAAAATGTCCGGCAGATCTATAAACGTATTTGCAAAGTTTCGTGATATGTTCAATAACACACTTAAAATAAAATCATGAAACAGGACAATCATTTGTGGACATCCTGTATTATGGACTGAATGTTTATGTTGATTTCAAATCGAAATTCTGATTCTTCGGTATATTATTACCAAGAGCTCATAAGGATTTGAACGCTTGCCCTCCTTTATGAGCTCTTATTAATTATTTGGGCTAAACTTGAAAAAGTCTCGTGATGATTGACAAAGCTTCGTATAATCCCGGACATCTGAAACTATATTAAGTTTGTTTCGATTTTATATAGGGAAGCAAGTTATAAATTTACTATTAGAGAACCTGATGTGCTGAATAATATCTTGTTCAAATTCTGAATCAACACGCGGTTCCTCCTTTTGCAAGCGTATTTGACTGAATAAAATTATTAAGTAGCGGAAGAATGGAGGAGCTATTTATTGGTTTTAACATGTCCGTCATATTTTCATCTTTTGACATTATAGAAGATTGAAATTTGGTACGTAAGTTGATAGATGCATGTTTGATTTAGATTGGTCTATTGGGTCGGTGTTACAGGGATCGATCGGGATAATATAGTATTTATGTATGTAAAGCGAAATTCGGTAAAAAGATTCCTCTAGGTAAGACCTACATACCTAGTCGTTTGGGCCAGATTGTCCAGGATTTTTATCACGCTTTTTTACTTTTTATCTCCCACTTTTAAATAACCTCCTCAGTTTTATCCCCCACTTCTTAAGCCTCATAAAGGGGCCAATTCTTATAATCAGGGCTTTCGCTACCTTCCTACAGCCTTCTTGGGGGTATTATTTTCTTGTTAATATAGCGTTATTCATAAGTCACTGCGGGTTTCCGAATACTGTTCTACAAAAACCAGCAAAATGTAATAGTAAAAATATCTACACATTTCAGCAAAAGAAAAACGTTTTAATATAGGGATACCAGATGATAAACTTGAAAAAAGAGGACACATAAGATTTACTCATTTTACTCGCATTTGGACTCTGCGAACTCATTTACCATTTCCAAGACGAACACCCGGCGTACCGGCTACACCACTTAGACCGATGCTTCTGATGTACGATTTGCTGAACAAAAAAGAAACCTTGAACCCTGATGTAGCTAGTCGAGAAGAATGCTTCATAATGCACATTGATTCTCAAAGGCTATTCAGAGCTTCTTTGACTCAAAGGAAGTCTTGGCATATCTCATAACTTTACATGGCGGAAAAAGAACATTTCCCTATTTTCCTAAAAACCCATCCGCACCATTTTTTAAGACACAAAAAGGAGGACATGTCTCGGTAAAAGAGGACGTCTACTAACCTTATTTAATACTAATCTTATTCACATATCACTTCAACAAGTTATCTTTGACTTACAATTACAGAAGGCGCTCAAAGTGGTTGCCATTAGCTCCCAGGTACTTATTTGTACGGCAAACTGCTGTTTGAGCAACGTTGACCAAAGTGACCAATGGGATTGCTGCGCATTCTTTTTCAATTTCGCCTGAAGGGCTGTCAACAGTAGCAGGTTTTCTGTGACTTTCTTTGGGATTCCAAGATTTTAATTTTAATTCAAGAGCACATGCGAGGAATTCAATTGCACCTCTTCGTCCTATCCCGATTTGTCCTTGCAAATTTTCATCCAGGTAAGCTCGCATATACCGGGAACGTGTGATGTACCGTCTTGTTGGAAAAGTTTTTTCTCATAAAGATCATCTGTTATGTATGCAGGGCGAGATGGATCAGTTCAAATAAAAAATTCAACATTAAAATCAATGAATGGAATTGATAATAAAATACTTTTATGTAAAGCTTAAAGGTACATCACTATGAAAAAGTTTTAACAAAGATACCCTCATTCAGTTCTGATAGCAAAGGGTCATTTTTTTTTATAACTTCAAGCGATGAAGTATGCAACTTTTATGTATTCACTAGTGTTAACGTGACAAGTTTGGGTTCGTTGGTTCTCTTAGCTACATCGCTGAACGGTTCCCGCTACGTTGAGCTTCTTGCTGACCATTTACACCTCTTCATAGAGTACTCCTACAATAATGGGGTCTTCCAGCAGGATAAAGTTCCATATCGTCGAGTCCAGCTTGGTTTGAGGAGCATTCAGAAGAGTTCCAACGAATGATGTAGCCAGTTTGCTCCCCAGATATTAACTCCGTTGAACATTTATGGGACGTGTTAAAGAGTCAAGAAGAGAGAGAGGTCCTTCCACTTTTCCACAACAGACTGTAAATATCCCAGTGCTAGGGATCTGTGCGGCCAATCCAAACTGCATAGGTCAACATCTACCCAGAGGTCTTCCAGTCTCCATAAATACTGGGACACGGGGAACGGAATATATCTGATTCTGACTTCTATGTACGAGATGCTTCGTTAGGATAAAATGCTGGATGTAAGTTTTCAAAGTACTATTCTTATGAATTAATTTGTTATTAGTCAGAAGAAGAGTAAGAAAAGTACAATTTCATTTCATCAGCCTAACAATGGTAAATAAAAACCACCTTATACATTTATTTAAAGAATAAGAACATCTGTATAATAAAAGAGGTAGAAATGAACAATTGTGATGAGCTAGTATTAAAAAAAATAATTCAAAAATTTTAATTAGTGCTTCTTAAAATCTTAATTTAGAAATAGTCCTTACGCAATCCTATTTGTAACCGCAGAACATTCTCAATAAGTATTCTGAACATCATTACAGAAGATCGATTCTTTTTACATCGATTTTTCGTAAGTAATCATCCAATCACTTCAGATTCAATTATCACAAACGCCCAAAACTCGTTATATAGATTGCCGATGTTCTTTTAGGGGAAACTCTGTTGTCATCCGAGATATTCCCGATAAATTGTTTTTCACCCTGTCCCGCCTCCGAGCTCAATATACACATTCTTTTTGATGTTCTCTGAACTGCAATATTCTCTGTCGAGCTTCAAAAGCTGTTATGTCATGAGGTGACATGGTCATTTTCAGCATTGTCAAGAGTGTATTTTATGATAGAACGATGGCTTCGAGATATTCGCATGCGTGATTCAAGAGAGCCAAGAAGGGAAATCTTTCTCGAAATTTTACTAGCGAAAGAACAAAAAAATGAATGGACCGTAGCTTTATTGATTTCATCGGGGTTTTTTTCGACGATGTAATCAGGCCACAGAATCTTTTGGTGAACCTCTGTAACAAATTTTTCAAGCTACAATAAAAAATAGATGCTGATGCCAGGGAAAAAAAGGAGAGGAAGAGGGAAACCTCTACTGCTTGTTAAGGGGGAAAACTTTAATTACACAAAGATATTAAGGCAGAATGGTTTTTTTCTTTAGAAGTACAGTACTTTTAATTTGATTTAGATCTTTTTTGATTAATAAAAGATTTCTTCCATCTCTTTCAATCTTAAAATATATTTCCCTGTCTTAAAAAAAGGAGGAAATCGAAATTTTTCGTTTAAAATTATACTCTCATCAGAATGTTTAAATCCTTCGAACTGATTTGAAATTTATAATCAATAATTTAAATTAATTCTTCCTCGTCTACTTTTAACTTGTTCTGATGAAATTAAATTTTTTCTAGTTTTTATTATTCTAATGAGTATGCAAAGTGAATACCTTTTTTTTTTAATTATTCTTCCTGTGTTATGCAAAAGACAATATGAGTAAATGAATTAAAGATGAAAATATACTAAAATTAAAAATTGTAATGACACGACCTATGACCTCCCACTTGTTAGTTCTGATCTGGATAATTTCATAATTTAAGTACTTTGCAACAAAAATTAACTGTAGATATAAATAACTCTAAAGCTGTGCATATTTTCTCCCATTTAAAGGTTATATACGATATATTTTGCTTTTTAGTCGACCAAAAAATGAAATTATTCCTGGGGAATGTAACTTTGAATAGAAAATGAAACTATGAAATATAGATTAATGATTTATACATATTTAAAAATTGCTAACCATATTTCATAAATGCATAAAAAAGTTTATATCATTGAATTTCAACTGTTTCTGAATTCGTTAAATGGATTTTCAATTTATTTGCGGAGAACTAAAAAAGTTGAGTGATTTTTATTATTCTTCCATTGTTGTTGTATTACAGCTTTAAGCACAATTATTAACTTCGACCATCACGTCTATTCCCATGAAATGAAGCAAAGGACGTGAGAAAGTGTTGTGTAACGTCTCTGACTTTGGCATTGACCTGGATCTGTGACTTTACGTTTCTTTTTCTATTTCGTGACGTGAAACGTGAATGGTTTGCTTGTACGCTTGCCCTGTGCTGATGCCAGAATCTCTGGTTGAGTTCGGTTTCTCTTAATTCCAATTCTTTTCGAGGACTGAGTATTTTTTTATAACTCGGAACAAATGCCGTTCAATTACATTGGTCACAGGATCTTGAATAGAATCTAGTTCAAGAATATTTTGCAAGGTACACTATTTATTTCCACGTGGATTTCATCAGACATGAAAACAGCCCAGATAATTCTAGTGGCTTGAGTCATTTCACGCTTTCATCTCGTTAGCGTAAGTCACCAGTTTCCTTTTTTATTTCCCATAAAGCAAGTCGTTGTCCCTAAGGAGACTTCACCACAAATTATTGACATACATTCATTAAAAGAAAGCGTATGCTTTTCAAGCGAAGAAAAAAATTCAAATAATAGATAGAACAAAAATATTTTTTTAAATTTCTTAAGCCTCCTCCGGACAAAATTTGCAATTGAGATATAAAATTATTTTATCGCATTAATCTTTTCCATTTTGGACTGTAATAAGGGATAAGCTAAATGTTTCAGCTATTTTAAAATATGAATAGTGTGACCATGAAATCGCAATATTTTTTTAGGAGGATTGTGATCACAATCGATTTTCCATAGATTTTACGCATCTTAAAATAAAGTACAACTTTTTCTTTCTTTATTTATTAATAAACACTGTCATTGCCTTGATAATCAACAGGTGTTAGTGTTGCAAAGGATTGTGAGTTTTGACAGTGTTAGTGTTGCACAGAATATACGCCACTGTTTGTTACAAACTGACAGAATAAATTTTCTAATAAATAATTCTATACAGGGTGTTTACAAATGATCTTTGATATACTGAGATTTTGACAAATCGCGATGGGGTTTGGCAAGATGTTGTTCAAATAGCACGGAGTTGGCTGGGGAAATGCAACGGATCACCATCTTGTTGAAAAATGAAGTTCGCACTGTCAGTTTCTAGCTGTGGCATGAGCCAATTTTCTTGTACGTCTAGATAGATGTACACGGTCACAGTTTCTTCCATATACGTCCATGAATTTTGAATTGTGAGACTGCAGGTAATTCAAACAAAACTTAGAGATAAGCTTGTTTTACATAATCAAATTTCTTCATCACAATGCTAATAAAACTGCTGCAAGAAATTTACGAAGCCATTGCAATCATTTATAGACACTGTCATATTCTTGCTAGTAATTTGCTAATCTAATGACCGAAGACAAAATGTTTCCAAATTTTCAGTTTAATTTATTTCGAAAATATTTCTTGTTTGTAAATTTGTAATTCACGTAAAAGGTTGTTGTAAATGAGGTACGTAAAAAATTAAAATGGCTATACCAAAAGCAGTACCGTCGGACGCGTTCTCGTAATAATGTATGAAAGAAACTCAAAAAACGTTTTATTTTTAAACCAAAAAAAGAAATTTTGTGGCTTTGTGCCAATGAAGGTTTTACCTAATATCCTTTGTAAAAGCAAACTATTGTGATAACCAACAATGGTTTTAAATGTGAAATTTGAATTCGTTGTTTTCTTTTTATTTTGTGCCAATTATTTATTGACTACACTTTTAAATTGGTTTTAACCAATCTTTATTGTAATTTCTTTACAATGAAAAAGAAATGGAAAATTTTGAATAATGAAGTTATTAACGATTAACAAAACTAAAGAACAGATATTTAATAAGAATAGAGTTACAATTGTGATCTCGGATATTTTTTCGCTTACGGGCACTTCAAACATGCACCAAAGAACAGCGTTCAGTTATCCGATTTTTGAGTAGTGAAGTGAAATTCAAAGAAGAATGAAGCTTCAGTATGGTGATGCATGTTTGTCACAGCGGCAAGCTTATGAATGGAGTGTGAAGTTCTAAAATGGTGTACGAGTTGTGACAGCAGTATCAGACGCCCCTCGCCCCGGGTCAGGCACAATTGTGTGCCGATTATAATGGTGCTGGCAGACCATCTTCATAAGAAGATAATTATCCTGTTTCACTTCTCAAATTGAAATATATCATAATCCATCCACTACCATCTCGCATTCATCAGTTATCTTACTGCGTAGTTTGTTTCACAAAATACCCCCTTTTCTATGTATATTAATTTCCCCTAACTCTTAGCTTCTGTCATGGTTTCAGGAACCAAAATATGAAATGATTGATTACCTCTTCTGTATATCTGTATAAGACATTAAGACACAACCAAAATATTAAGACATTTGGAGGTTGGTAGAGAGCTGAGTGATACGCATTGATATTAAATGAAGAGTAGTGACGGATTAACCTTCAATCGGGCCCAAAATAAAAAAAAAAAGATTGAGAAATGTTTTATTCTTGGCATTTTTTCAATTGAACCAACCGTTTGAGATAGAGGCGGTGAAAGTGTGGTGCGTTTGGATTTAAAGAAAATGCAAAAAAGATTGTTCGTCAATTTAAACAAAAGTTGAAAGCATTATGTTCAAATAAAAACATTGCTATCTATTTTATAATTCATTGTATTTAGGAACAATTTCTGTTTTTTGCCTTATCTTTAAATCCAAACACACAACATTTTCACTCCCTTTATCTCCTAATCGGTTGGATCAATTGAAAAACACCAAGAATAAAACATTCCTCAAATGTTGTGGGATAGAATTTGAAAAGACCATTGTCCATTTCAAAGTTGACTTCCATATTAGAAAATGACGTCGTTTTTTTTAGATATAGAATACACGTAAAAACCCCTCATATAAAAATACAATAATCTTTCATTGAAAGTACTGTCAGGTTTGTATTTTAGAAGTTTGGTATTGGTTCACTTTAGGTGAGACACCCTGTATTTAGGATGAGGTCCGGACGAGCTTGCTTTCAGTAGGATGAGCATTTACTTTCTTATTTGCTCTTTCCTGATCCTTGTTTTTCATTTGCATAATCAGGAATTCGAAAGGATGATCATATCATTGATTTTAAGAAGCTTGTTCACACTCGGAGGGAAAGTTCAAAGTTCATTTAGCTAGTATATAATCTACCTAAGTAAGTGGATAATCTATGCAAAAGGCTAATGTAGAGTGATTTACTTGCATCTTTTTAGAGTCAGAACATGTGGCTGTTGATCTTAATATCAATCCACTTTATCCCATTTCAGTCTGTAAAGATACGGTCATGGAAAATCCATATATCGAACTACCGTCCAAATGGAATAAACGGGATGCACTATGTGACAATAAATGGTAAAAGGGATTTTGTGTAGTCATGCATAATATAAATGCAGATCTTTTGGCATAAGTCTACGTATATTCTGCTATGAATGGCAAATACCATGAACTTTTCTGTTCTCGAGCATTAGAAGAAAATGCAAACATTTGGATACAATACTGACCATGTTGAATAACGCAGAGTCACTCTAAATTAAACAGTAAATGAAAAGTAAATTTATTTAGTGCTGGTTTGCGTTTTGCATTTCGTAAGTGGAAGACAGAGGCTGGACTGTTGTTCAAATAAGTCCAGAAAAGAGATGAGAATAGACAATCTGAAGACCGTCTTCAATATAAGTGGAAAAAGTCTTCAGTACATGCAGAAAGGAAACCGGAACAGTGGACAAAGTCGCTCGACTAAAAAAGACCAAAGAATAACCAAAAGCTCCAATGTCAGGCCAGTTCTGGAATGTTTTTGCCATTTACCATCATAATCTATAAATTTGTCAAATTACCTTTATTTTGCATCCAACTGTCGTACTGTCGTATTCTGTATATAAGGCGTTTTGCCTCTTCATTTGTATCCTTGACAAAGCCAGGAATAAGAGGCGAAACCGATCGGAATTGTTTTCTTTCCCGCTATATACTGCAAATCTCTAAGTTCATAATGTCAATAAAACTATTTGTTGGGGAAGGGTCGAAGAACTGGCAGAAAGCTCTTCAGACTGTGCAGCCTTGTTTAAATTCTAGGTCAAAAAATAATACTTTATTGGATAGCTCACCTCTATTCTGAAGAAAAGTACCTTGAAATACAAGAAGAAAAAGACTCTGGTAAGATTTCACGTACCTACCAGAGATCCTACATCAAAATTGAATCTTGACGAGGAAAACTTACTAAGTTTTGTTTTGAAGCAAAAGGTTTTCGAGTGAGATAACCTGGATAATCAGATAGCTGAACATTGAAGATATCATGACTGGAATACAAAACTTGCCCAAACCTCGTCCAAAATTAAAAACTCTTGCCTAAACGGTCAAGGATAACTGAAATTATGCTAGTCTTGTTAAGTGATTTTGTAAAATATATTCGTTTTTCCGACCGAAACTTACAGGATGTAAAGCTTTTGAAATAGCATTCTTGCCTTTTCCTGTATATTAAAAATTGCTGTCGGTTTTTGTTTTTTTACCACACTTTTATTTAACTTCAGTTGTTTGTGTGTTTGTGCGCAAATTTGTAATCAATAGTTCGTTTACTTCCCGTTGTTCAGACGACGTCAAATATTTATTTATTTATTTATTTATTTATTTACGTATGGCGCACACATTCAGACGAGAATTTAATCCAGTACAAACATTTTCAAAATTTGAGTTCTTAAAAAGAGTTAAACTTTATTTCAGTTAATGTATATCCCAGGCAGGGGATGGGCCATATCTTCAGGATTTTGTTTTTGGTCCTAAAAGTGTGTTTTAATAAAAATTCTATACTGGTTATTTTCAGTTCTTGTGTTTATTTGGAACTTCGGATTGTTAGACACTTAACTGTGAACAGAAAAAATTGCAATCTTACTTGGGATTGCTATAGGTAGTAAGATTTTTCTTTAAATGAAGCTACACAATATTGATGAGACTTCATTCAGTAGTCTAAAAAAAGGAAATTCTTGAGAAGGTCGAGGAAATAATCCCCAAAATTCTGCATGTCAAATTGAAAATTCTTGTTTCGAAGTTAATGAAAGAAGAAATTTGTCGCGAAAGCTTCAATTTTTCAATTTGATTTGATATGACAGCCATTACTAAATTTCCTCCGTCAGTAGCTTTACTTCTAGAATTAAGTAAAAAAAAAAGATTAACACCTACATTTTTTGTGATAATTGGTATCCTTCATCTTATCTGATTTTATCTATAAATGGGTCGATATGAAAAAAAATCTGTAAAAGGCGGAAACTCTATCTACTTGAAACAAAAAAGATATACCAGTGCTATTCAACTTACTGAATTTTTTCGTATTTGACCTTCATCAGATTTGTAATATTGTTTTATCCAGCAGCAACTTAAATTTATTGACAAGAAAAATACGAAAGGAAAACACAATTTCACATTGAAATACTTTAATGATTCGAATGTACATTTCGGTGGCTAAATCTCCATCAGCGAACAACATATTCAAGAAAATCCAGAAAACTTGTCTGTTTTTAAAGCTGATGGAAGACTTAACCATCCGAATCATTGTACTTCAAGATGTGATTGTGTTTTCCTTTGGACTTTTGCTTTCCATTGCCATTGTGTCCATATGGTTTCTTGGCTATTATTTAAATTTGTTACAAACCTGCAAAAAATTGCTTTTAAAGAAAAAAACATTGATAAATGTACGTCTTCCAGATAGCAAACCTAAATATTTCTAGTGCTTTCTTGGAATTGCATATCAATGAGGTAATTTAAAAAATGAGTCTTTCAGATTTTTTTTAAATTTTATTAATTTTCTTTTTCAATAGTCTTTCAATTAAAAACTAATATCTTATCTGATAAGATGAGCATTTAGATACGATGCAGTTTTGGTTCTTCACTAAGAAAACTCATAAATTCATTCTTTATATAACTCTCATACTTTGAAGAAACAAAAATGTTCTCGTAGTTTATAAATAAATTCGTTAGTTACGCTAGTTGAACCTCTCTCTTCATTGGTTGAAAAATCGAACGTAATCAGATTTTAAATGTAGATGTGCTACTTTTTTTCCATTTTAATTTTAAACTTGAGTAGAATAATCGGATCACTTTTATTAATTGCTTTTCTGTATATTATTTGACTGATATCGTATTCTTCTGAAGTGGCTTGTTTGTTTAAATTGAGTCTCTTCTCGCCTGCCTGCCCCTCCGACTCTCCCACTTCGTCTCATTCTTCTCAGACTAAGCACTTTTAATTCTTGGACGCTTGTCAAAAAGCTGTATACAGATTCAAAGACGACTGACCGAATCAAAATTAGCATATATTGTAATTAAAGGAAATAATGGTAAATTAAGAACTTAATAGCTGCCTTAAATAATCCAAGATAGCACCCTAATACAGTGAATTATTTCGGCGTTCTTAGATTACAGGAAATGGGTTGGCAGTGTTGCGTTCTTCTGTAGTTTGAATAAAGAAATAGATGCAAATGGGATATTAATAAAGTGAGTACTGCAATTTCAGTTGATAAAATTCTATTAAGAAATCTCACTTTTTCGATGTAAATTAGCGCGGCATTTATTTGAAGTTTTGCATTCCTCCATTCACAAAATTTCTAGGAAGAAATTCAATATTCATGAGCTATAGCAAGCTTTAATTTGAATAACAGAAATTAGATTTTCAGAACTGTAAGAATTTAAGTGATTTCGAGAGAAATTCCATTAAATATAACCGTCATTTTATGTAAGCTCGAATGAACGTCGTTATCGAACATAGGAGAATATGTGGCGCCAGCCCTGCTTGATCTCGAATACTTTGTTTTCCTCGTTAAGAAATTATTTGGCAAGACAATCTAGTTAGGTTTCTATTTTATCGTTGCCAACCCTTTTTGTGGATGAATGGCACTGTCACATATCGATCATGGGGTTGCAAGTTTTTCTCTTCAAATCCTTGGAAGGAAGCAGCGAATATTTACGGTGAAAGTCAGAATAAAGATCTAAGAAACCTATTCATTTTGCATAACATTTAAAGCATTTCTTTACAAAATTGCATAATGTTTGGAAGTTATTTTTGAATTTCGCAGCTTTTGTTTACTCTATAATTTTTTAATATTGCTTATATTTTAAATGTTGCATTCTGATATTATATCGAAATAAGAATATGGCTAAGTTGTTTCGATTTCATTAACAAGTATTTTGCAGAACCTTTTAATACTTTCCCAAAAGCCAAGCCTCGAACTGGTCTCAGTTGCACCGATCCGCTTCCTTCAGATTAACTGTTTAACCTTAACGGTTTATTCATCAAAGAATCAGGACGGTGGTTTTCTGACTTGTTTCTCTGTATATTGCGATAGAAACCAAGAATGTGCTCAATTTTGAGAACAGTTTATCGTTAACTACTGGATAACAGTCTAGAATTGTTAGTAATTCCTGTCATTCTCAAGATAGCGAAATAAACTAGGAGAGCAGTGAGTAGATTTCTTTCGGTGATAACCTCAATTCTTACTATCAAGGTCTGATGTTAGATTAAGAAATTATCAGTTTTTTCCCCTCCTCCTAATTTCATTATGCTGCCCATGCAATTTTGTCGATTTGTTGTCGTGCACAAACCACTCAGGCAGTGTTCAAGAGTGATTCAATAAATTCATTGATCTGACACTAAAAGGACGACGACGTTTGATCAATGCAATTACGTGTGTTTAATGACTTTATTGGAAGGCAAGCGTAAAACATTTCAAAAATTAACATATTAATTTTCAAATTGTATATGTCAACGGTAATTTAATGGAATTCTATGCAATGCTGAAGTGATTTAAGGTGAGACGTAATAATGGTTTCATTATTTTCTAGAAATTTAATAGTAATGCATTTCATTCCTGACATTTGAAGGTAATGTATACCTAATATCGTCGTTTGCCCTCAAACGCAACTTCTTTTATCTTAAGGACAATTGAGAAAAAGTTTATTAATCGTGGAAGAGGGTGTTGGACCCTATCCAGTTTACCAATCATCACTCATCGATGCACTGTATTGTCATAACACTAGTTCCAATCTTTATCTTCACAAATTTCATTAATATTTATATTAACAATTAACTTATGAAAATTCATTTTTATAAATTAATAACAGAGGCATCCGGTGTTGCCCGGAATAATTGCAGTTGTACGTAAATAATAACTCAAATTGGTTTTCAGTGATTCTATAATTTCTTGTTGTAGACCATGCTCCCGTTGTCCAGATGTTTCCGACGCCCGATAACTTTCTTTTCTGGCCAATACTAGTTCTTTTCTTTGGTGGCAGTGGATGCACATAATCGTTTGTGTCAGTGTGCTCTTCCATCCCAACAACTGAGTGGGGTTATTCATTACTTGGTAATCTGTTGTTGCAAAAAATGGCCATTCATAACTTTGTGTGGTCTAGTAGTCACCGTTCCGTCTGTTGACACGCTTGCATCATCGATGGCCGCATGGGAACTTTGATGACCACTGGGTTACTCCCCACTTGCTCAGTTTTTTAATAGTCTGCTAATTCTCCATTATCTGCAGTTACTGCTTATTTTAACAGGAATTCTATGCATTGTTACAAATCCAATTTTGTTTTATAATTCGCAGAAGTAGGATGGAATCTTCATTACATGCCTTAATGAACGCTATTTATATTGCACAAACTTTGCTTTGAATTGTTGGTCATTAGATATATATTGTTGATGAATTGCTGATACAAACATGACGGATCTATTGTTGCACAAACTTTGCCTTGCATTGTTGGTCTTGAGACAACCTCTTATGAGTATACTCTGCCATCATTATAAATATCGATGAATTTCAATTTATCTTTATTGGCACGCTGTTATTTTGCTGAATACTATATTTTCCAGAGATTGCCCTGCCAAATTTAAGGTTCAATATTAAATATGTAAGATGGCATGCTTAATGTTCTCATATAGCTGTAATGTATAGTTTTAGTCTCTCCAGTTTTTTGGATTACCTGGAGATCCTTAAGGATTGTATTATTTTGTATTGATGTTTTCTTTACCATAAAATTTTGTTAACGACGATTATTGATAGCTTATGTCAGTCAATACATTATTATTATTTATTTATTTATTTATTTTTGGTATTGGCTCATATACCGTTTTGTTAATTTTGAGATTTTAAAAGATGGCCTAGATTAAAGTTCATCGCAATATTAAAAAAAAAAATTTCATTAGTTTAAGAAAGGCTCTTTAAGTTTAAAAAAAAATGGGGTAAATGCTAAACATTTTCAATTTCTTCGAAGTTTAGTATATTTCAGGCCAGAACATCAATCTGATTTTTTCCCGTGGCCTTATTTTAAACGACATGTATTTACTTTGAATGCCTTTTTGCTGTTATTTATTGCTGCTGCCTCTTAAGCTCCCTATTAGCAGTGAAAGGCAGGAACCGAGTCTATTGAGAAAGTAGTAGAGACGGCTTTGACATTTCCTTCTACCGACTGACTCCCATAATTTCGACATCCTTTGACTTCGAATGGACTTCTTTTTCCCCCCTTTCCCTTACGATTGATCATTTCACATTTCCTTTTAGTGTAGCAGTTGCAACTCCTATTAGCTTAAATTCTAGTAGTGCGACCTTCATCCACATGGCGTCTCTCTTTCACATACACACACACAGACATACACACGCGCACACACTTTTTGGACTCTCGATTCGAGGGTCTACTTCCTGGATGCCTGAGTTGATGAGTGTCCTTGCGTTTGCTACTGATTTAAAGTTGATTTATACGGACATAAAACGTCAGTGCCCCGAACAAGAAACCTATAAAGAATATAAATAACAATTGTTTTTTAAATGGGTAAAAATCTTATTTATTTTCTAATTAATGTATCACGATCAGATCTTAAAATATTAATTTTCTTTTCTACTGATATTATGATTGCTGAAAAACAGTTACTTAATGCTATATAGCCACACTTTTTACCCGTCTTTAATATATCACCTTTAACTTTAAAGCTTTGGCAAAAAAGTAACTTTTTTATAAGCTCACATATTCCATTCTTTTCTGTCTGTCTATGAATAATGCAGAGATTAAAAGAAGATGCACTTTTCTCCGAATAGTCACGATACACACTTTCCATATTATTTAGAGCGTTTCATTATTTACGTGATCTGACAATGGAGCCGAAGAGATGCATTAAGTACTGTACGTCCTCGCCTCAAGCAAAAAAAAAAAAAAAAAAGCTTGCATAATCCATTCTAATTTTCCGCTGACCTCTCCAAGCCAATTTCAACTTCTTGCCGTTTAGATAGAAAGTTTTTCAACTGTGTCAAGTATCACACGCCATTCGAAATAAGACATTTCCGCCATTAAAATAATAACGATTTAAATAGAATTTTTTAAATGTTCTTTTTCCTTCTATCTAAAAATGCAATTCGTTCCCTGCATAAATTGTAACTTCCTTATGAAAGATAACAAGATAAATTCTTCAAACGATTTTTTTTAATCCTTTTTGGGGAACTTGTTAAACGATTTGGAGATAGCAAAAGTTAAAAATTTACTAGAGATAAGAAAATATTAAAATTTTTCCTTATAGTTACACTTCTCATTTCGCTATTAGTGGAATCGTAAGGAAAATCATTCGGGGAAATAGTGCTCGCTTTTCTTTTCCTGATAAAAATGGGAACAACGTTCTTATAATGTATTGCATATTTTAAAAGAAAAATTTATCATTTTAATATGTAAGATCGAATGCTTTAGATCACTTTAACCTCTAAATCCGTTTGTATGGTATAAAGAAGTTTATATGGTATTTGCTTCAATAAGAAACAATAGTGTTCAAGAGAAACTTCTATTCGCTTCGCACGGCAAAGATTATATTGCTGGTACAGATATTTAGTAGGCGTGTTTCAACGTTGAATGCTGCAGCAGTGTATATTGTATCTTTATGAAAAAAAATGCCAGGTCACCTTTAAATTCTTTACTAAAAGTTATCGTGCGAGTCAAGATTTAAAAGTAATCTTCTGTTGAGTGTAATTCACCTCGGACATTATACAGGGTGAGTCAAAAATCCGTTACCCCCTTCCTATCTTGGATACCAATGTAGTTACGCAAATTTCAATATAGGGAATAAATAGGAACTTGAGGGTGCTCTATCTGATGGAGCACCTTTCATCATCTCAAATATGCAAATTAGGACACATCCAAATTCTATCTCGAAAACCGTAAGAGATACACAAAAATTTCCAATTGCGCATTTTTTCAACAGCAAATTCCAAACAAAACAAAACAAAAAAGTTCACCAAAATCCGATGAGCGGATCACCCACAACCCTCATTGCAAGCTCTGCAAGATTAAAACCTTGATTCCTGTCAAGATTGAGGCAAGCGATGAGTGGCCATAGGGGGAGACAAGAGCAACAAAGTCCAAAGATCCTGGGTTCAAGTCTCGGAAGTAACCACCGAGTGTTTTTTTCTTCTGAATACCATTTGCCAAGCATGCAAATTATTTCATGCACCTTCCTCATCCTGTTCTGGAAAGTTCCACAATTTACCATAATCATCAGTTTCCTTTGCAGTTGGTAGAAAAAGGCATGTTGAAGTCGAGAAAAAAATCAGACCGAAGCAAGATGGCACAGTACATAAACCAGGAAATGATCAACATGGTCCTCTGCTTTGGTGAGGCGAGGCAAAATTATCATGCAACAACCAGGCATCGTTGAAATGTCAAGCGGAATTATACTATGGTGCAAGTGAACATCACATTGAACACTATCTGGATTGATGGAAAGACTTACGTACTTTGTGTCAATTGTCCTGTTGCAGAGCTTGCAGTGAGGATTGTGGTTGATCCGCTCATCGGATTTTGGTGAATTTTTTTTGTTTTGTTTGGAATTTGCTGTTGAACAAATGTGGAATTGGAATTTTTTGAATATCTCTTACGGTTTTCGAGATAGAATTTGGATGTATTCCTAATTTGCATATTTGAGATGTTGAAAGGTGCTCCATCAGATAGAGCACCCACAAGTTCCTATTCATTCCCTGTATTGGAATTTGCGTAACTACACTGGTATCCAAGATAGGAAGGGGATAACAAACTTTTGACTCACCTTGTATAACTTACTTTATAGGTACTGTAGAAGAAAAAGGAGGCAATCTAAATGCAAATGACAAAAGTTTCATCTTCCTTCCCGAAATTCAAAACTAAACTTTGTCACCAGCAGAACAACAACACCTTCATTATTTCCTGTTTACTTATATTTTGTTATCTTAAGTATAACAATTTCTCTCAATTTTTTCATTTTCCCCCCATTTTTCTCCTTTAATTTTTTAACTGAAAATTTTTAGATTCGAATTTGACAACCAGGAATAAAAAGCGAAACCGGTGGGAATTCTATATGGAAAGACCTCCATCAACTTCATTAAGAAGGACATTACTAAGAAGAACTCTATTCCATAACGTTCAGACTTTAAATTAATAGCGAATGGAAATTGCTGCATCCTCTTTTCTACACCTCGTTGTTAATCAATCTTTCAATTTTTTCTTAGAACTTCCTTAGATAGTAATGCTTTTAAGTTTATTAGATTAAGATTTATAGTGATGTTCAACTAATAGTAAAGCTATTATTTCGAAATTAGCTGTTAAGTCTTCCTGTGAAAATGTTTTAGGTAGTAGCTCTTACTATTTTTAGGGATTGTTTCCATAGACAATTTGATCTATGAAGGATCTCGTTTTCTTTCGCAATATCTTCTCAAGATTATTAAAAATTCTTTAATCTTGAAGATTTATATGCTTTGATTTTTGTAAATAAAAGGACTGGTTCGGGTTTTATAGTATAAGACGCGAATGTGATTTTCATGATTAGAGGGAGAAAGCCAGATCGTGATTCAGGGCCGTACCCAGGGGTGGGGGGGACTGAGGGGGGCTGGGCCCAATCCGGCTTGTGGAGGGGGGCCCCCCCGTAACAGAAATTAGTTGACATGGTGGCCAATTTCGGGGGGGGGGGGGGCCGCCGCCCCCTCCGCCCCCCCCCCCCCCTGGGTACGGCCCTGTCGTGGTTACGTTTGGGTGTTCAGAATTTCACAATGTTTTTTTTCGAGGATGTTAATTTATGCATATAGTGATCGCAGCGTAGAGGGTATAACTCTTATCCCAGAACCTTGTTTGATTCAGAATAGATTTCTTGAGTGGAAGTTTTAATACTGTTTGTCCTTTCTATAAAATAGCCTCAACAAGAGATAGAACACATTTATATCTATGGCCTTCGATGCTGATCTTTCTCTATAGGCTTTTCAAAGATCTGTCAGCAATGACTACATAAGAGAATATTATTCTATTCAGTAGTATTAATAACATCAAAGTAAATAGGAAGCAATGCATATGTAAGAGGAATTCGAAGAGGACCTTCAAATTGATTGAGGAATAACGCCCCATAGATACGCAATAAGATCAGTAAAAATGATTATTTGCGGCGAGTTTAGCTGATGGAAGTGAGAGAGATACGGGACGCTAGTCGTTGAAATCCTGTCGCTGGAATTGGAAAATCTCTAGAAAGTGTCGAATGTTGAAGTTGAATAAAAAGGTAGATATTAAAACGTCCCCAGTTATTCATCACTGCGCCAGTTATTGGACCATCATAGTCCTTAAATATCATAGTCCTTAGAAACTATATAAGTGTTTATAGAAATATTAGTCTACAAAGGTAAGTTGCTTGCCTTTAGTGATCATAGGTGATTGTTGCTTATTTGGGTTGTTAATACAGTGCCTGCTTTTTATGAAAGGAAACAAGGAAAGAACAGATGTGGTAATTTTTTTAGATATCGCATTAAGTCAAGCATTTTATTAGTGTTTTTCATCAAATACGTTTACTTCTTATTTTCTTTTTAAGGGAATACTAGTTTTGTATCCATTCAAGAAATTATCATTTTGATAATTATAATGTGTGTTTTTTTTTGTACAAATCGTTATAGTATTATTCAACCAAACTTTCCTTTTATTTTTTAATAAATGATCATGCTGGTATCCTGTAAAGCTTTGGTTATGTTTTCTTTGAAAAATTTATATTTTAGATCAGTATTTTCGGTACTTCAAAACGGAACCGAATCTATTAAAGTTAAAACGATTCTTAGGGGCTCAATCAATCATATTGAGAGAGAAGGTTTCTCTCATCTCACAGCTCGACTTGTTTGTGGCACGCTGGTCCAATTTTATGTCACAGTTCAAGGCAATTAATCATTCTGACATGAAATAAAGAAGTGAGAAAATCTAATCCAACGTGTTAGATACGTGTTTGGAAGCGCTTGTTGGAATATCAATGATTGAATGAATATGCCAGAAAAGTAGTTCTTCCACAATAGGAATATCTGGTAAATAGATTTGTAGATGGCAAAAACGTTGAATGTGAATTATCAGTGTTTTATGAAGTAATCTCCTGTAATGCACCGGTCCCAGCTCAATGTTAATGCCTAGAAGCGTTCATGGAAGCCAGTCTCTCTCATTATTTTCAGTGCATCCTGGTTATCCTCTTAATGTCATTTGGAGCGTCTTGAAACTCCATTTCAGAGGTAGCGTCTTAATCAAATTTTCCCCTTAACTTAATTTTCATGCTCGAGAAGAAATTAAAATCGCAGGAGGCTGAGTTTTCCCCTTAATCGGGCGGTTCTAGAAATTAAGGCGTCGACTTCTAAGGTCATTTTGCGCCTTTTACACAAGTTTTATCTGTACGCAGCCCGGGACAAACACAAACATCCATGCCCACGGCGGGATTCGAACCCACGACCAGGCAGACTCGAGAACTAGAAAGCCTACGCCCTAACTCTCTCGGCCACCTGGCCGGCGGGTGAAAAGGGAAGAGTGGCTATAGGTGTCTGCATGGAAGTCAAAAACGATGCACAACGAGCGAGGAATGGGCCGGTGCGTAGTCACGATGCAACACCAAAGATTTCTTTTCCGCATCTCGAACCTGTTTTTTAAGATTTTTCAGAGCATTGCAGTAGAACAGCCTGTTTAGTATCTGCCTTTGTGGGACAATGTGAGAACTGACAGTTAGCTTATCCTGGTGTCTTGAAAATTAATATACAAATTCTGGACAAACCAGCTATTGACATGTGTCATGGGTTAGATTAGGTTAGAATAGCTTAATGAGCATTGCTTGGTGTGCACCTACACATAGGAATGATTAGCAGGAGTAACATGAGAGACCATGTTGTTATGATTATGGTGCTGGGCCTGCTGGTTTTGGTATTTCCTAAAACTACTGCCTTCCAGGATATGCAGCAGATAATTTTTCGTCAGGTGAACGGTAGAAATCGGACTAGATAATAGGTGGGCACAATTAATCAAAGTAATGATAAATTGAATAGATTAATGGGTGAAAATCATCTATTTATGTAGGCTGATCGGTCAAAGACAAGAGAGTGTGGTTAAAAGCTTAAGGAATGATCCGGTGTTATGAGAGCAATCAAGTCTCTTATAGATAATGCTCAAAGATGCTTCGACAAATACGGTGGGCATTTCGAGGCTCAAGTGTAACTATTACAATGTGCTGCATTCCTCAAAACAAACTTTTAAATAAATCAAAGTAATAAATATAATTTAGAATTTATGTAATTGGGATCCTTGTTGATTTTGGGCTTTTTACTCGATCCCAAAGAAAGCCTCTGAATAAGTATTTCTTTTCTCAGTAGTTTTTCTAGGTCAGATGCTTTCTTTGGGATTGAGTAAAAAGTCCAAAATCAACAAGGGTCCGAATTACATAAATTCTAAATTCAATTTTTATTACTTTGATTTACTTAAAAGTTTGTTTTGAGGAATGCGGCACATAAATAGTCGCCTTTGAGCCTCGAAGTGCACACCATGTTTGTTTTTGTATGTTAGACGTTCTCATTTTCTTTATAGTTTGTTCATTATCATTTCGTTTAAAATATTGCCAACAGCACCTAGTCAAGCAATGCGTATCCTATTGTGGAAGACTCTGTATTACAGAAAAAGCCATCTCTTCATAGCAGCAGTTATCTTTCCAGGCACAGAGTTGACGACATTTTTCCGTTGGCAAAGCATAGTCCTCGGATCCCTCCTTTATTGATAGTTGTCAGAGCAGAGCAGGCGGCATCGCGTTACTTGATGACATTTTTTGCAGAATGCCTTCAAAGTCCTTGTAGAATCAGTATCTAGAAGAATCTGTTATTCCGAAGGCAGAGGGAGGAGCTCGGCTCATTATTATAAACGAAATTCATAAAATGGTTACAAGACATAGATAATAATCCATTTTCCATGTAGCATACGCAGAAAGATCCAATTGTAAGTACAAAGAAAGATCCAATTGTAGCATACGCAGAAAGATCCAATTGTAAGATCCAAGCACAAAGATCCAAAGATCATGTTGCTTGTAAATATCAGTTTCAGCAAAAATTGTATAGCTTTGAATAGAATGAAGGTAATACTTAAATTAATGGTAAGCCCATTTAAATAAGAAAAATAAAGAGGGGGTCTACCTTGAATAAATAAATTAGATAATAATTAGTAAAAATAAGCTTAGTTTATTGATTCTTTTAAGTAAAACAGGAAACATGACGCAAACCCGAACTTGCAAATATTTTTCCACTGTTCTCCCCCCTTTTTAAGGATTTCAGGGGTTTAACGCCTTTGTTCTGGTCAAACAAGTACTAATTTTATTTTTGATAATCAGGTGCGTTAAACTGAAAAAAACTATAAAGAATTGGCTCAATTTAACGTAAATATGAAAAAAAACAACATTTATCTGGCCAAGATTGAGAGTACGTCCTTTAACGTGAATCCTTTTAAAAAAACGTTTTGGATTTTTAATCTCAGCATATCCTTATTAATAAATGATTGTTAAAATTGCTAAGAATTGTGGAATGCTTGTTCTGTAGAGCAGTTTTTTTTCCCCTAAACAATTATTTTTTTTCAGAAATCACTGACGCGGGAAGCTCACGGTGTGATATAAAATTCCAAACCGAAACATGTGTCCAATAATATATCGATTATAAAAATATGTGTCACGGTTTATATTCAAATATTTCATAGGCACATTAAATACACTTAGAGGGTATCTCAGAACTCTTTGCCCAAATTTGACAGATGTATATGAACACTGTTTTCCAATAAATCCATGATCGGAAATGACTGTGTCCAACAATGGCACATTGAAAGATCACCTTGCAGGCCACAAATGAAGAGACAAAGTAGGCCAATCTAATTAATTTTATTTATCGTGTAGTTTACAACAAAGGCTATCAAAGTATGTGTTCAAAATCTACAGGCCTCACATCGCCGTAACATCGAACCGTTCAAGCGTTCGAAGATTCCATGCATCTCCTGAACTTCTTGCTGTAGCAGCTGCCATGCGCTCTACAAGATCGTCCACTAGTTCCACGGGGGTTTCATAGAGTATATTTTTCATATGTTCCCATAGGAAGAAGTCCATGCAAATGAGATCAGGTGATCGTGGCCAGTTAATGGAACCTCCATTACCAATCTATGGAAATTTGAGATTCAGATAATCACGAACCTCGAGGTGAAATGTGGAGATGCCAAATCAGGTTGAACAACCTATCTCGACGAATCACCAAAGGTATGTTCTCCAAAAGCCCTGGTAAAGTGTTCTCAAGGAAAATGCGGTATGCGTGCCCAGTTAGTCGAGCGGTCATGGTTGGACACGGAGTCATTTTCGACCATGGCTTTATTGGCTAAAAGTGTTCATATACATCCCCTCTACCTCCCATTGTTTGTGCATAGTTAAGTTTGTGCATAGTGTTCTGAAAAAGTGTAGATGAAATTCCCGAAACAGTCGATAACTTTAAAACAAAAGGAGCTAGAGTCATAAGTGTCAGATCTTTCTATACACTATAAAAAAGGGTCCATGCACGATTGGAAAAAGTATTCTCAGCGCCCCTTTTGTAAGCGCTGAAAAGTTAAGGAAATTAACTTTTGAGCCATGATAGATAAAGAAAAAAATTCCAACTACAAAGTTGTAGACCGTCACTGATTAAGTAGAAATCCATTCTTCGCATTAAAAAAAAAAAGTGTAAAACTCATAAAAAGGGGAGAACAATCCGTGCTTGGGAGACCATACATTGCACACAAGGTGTCTCACCTAGAGTGAACCAATAACCAACTTCTAAAATACAAATATGACAGAGCACTTTCAATGGAAGAATTATTGTACTTTTTATGTGAGTGTTTTTTTATTTGTATTCCATTTCTAAAAAAACTGACGCCATTTTCGAATATGGAAGACAAATTTGAAATGTGCAATGAAAACGCCTATTTTTAATGGCATTTTCAACAGTTAAGAAATCTTATTCTTGGTGGGTTTTTTCAATTGATCTAACCGTTTAGGAGATAGAGGAAGTGAAAGTGTGGTGTGTTTAGATTTAAATCTATTTTCTCCCAGTTTTCAACAATTGCAGTCTTTAATCCCCATCTACATAGCTGTACTTTTTTCCTCTACCATAAATTCCACGTGCAAGGACCCACCACAAGTTTTCTATGGGGTTTAAATCCGAGCTACATTTAGACCAATCCAAAAGCTGAACTCCATTTTCCAAGGTCCACTCGACTGTTGATGTTGCCTTATGTATTGGAGCATTGTCTTGCTGATAAATCCTAAAAAGGACCTCCCAAACTCTCACCTTATAGAAGCAAATGCGTTTCTGTCATTCTTTGATAGTCTGCAGCTCGCATTCTACCTGACAGAAAAGCAAGACTGGCTTTGCCATTTCATCCAAACGCTCCCCAGATCATTACTCTTTCCTCTCCACATTGCTGTTCGTGAATAGTTTTCCCTCCTTCCCGAGATTGTGTCGTAATAAGCCAGTCCATCAGGGCCATAGAGATTAAATTTTTTTTCATCACTCTAAACAACATGCTTCCATTTTTTTTTTTTCAATCTACCTGGATTCTAACCAGAAACCTCGACTGTCATGTTCGACGCCTTAAAGACAACAAAGTTGTCAAGATTGAAAGCCCAATGGGAGGCGGGCACCTGGCTTACAGATCGAGAATTTCTACTATCCTTCCATCAGAAAGTTTGATGAACTCACAGATAAATAAATATACTGGAGATGACCTCCAAACATGATGTAATAATTTTTCTATCGAAAAAATGGAAGGAAAATTCTGCGATCTGGATTCGACTTGCTCCTAACAAGTTCGTTTGTTGTTGTTGTTGAGTTCCATCAAGTCAAAATCGACTTCTGGTGATTAGTGTGGACATATGCTATCCATTCAAAGTTTTCTAGGGAAGAGTGAAAATGTCGTGGTTACCCGTTGCCTTCCGCATGATGAAATGACGATTATGAAAGGGACAAACACAAACATCCATACCATCGGCGGGATGAACCCGCGACTCGCTGGTTTCGAGAGCAGAAAGACCTGTGACTTAATCCTCTCGGCCACCGAGCCGGCTACAAGTTCGTTACTGAATTCTATATTTCCATCTGTCCGCACTTTTTTAAGGCGCGTCTTTCATCGCTGATTACGAATGTCGCACCCAAATTTCTGAGAGACCGATATTTCCCAAGATATTGGCCAAAATTTGAATTTCAGAAATATGCTATATCTCGAAAATGGCGAGCTACAGAAAAATGCACCCAAAACAATAATATACATAAAATCACTGAATTTTTGTATTGACCAGTGGTCAATATCCCGACGACACTGATGCGACTTATATACCGGGTGTTTCAAAAATGACCGGTATATTTGAAAAATCAATAAAAACTAAACGGGCAGCGGTAGAAATACACCGTTTGTTGCAATATGCTTGGGACAACAGTAAATTTTCAGGCAGACAAACTTTCGAAATTAGTAGTTACAATTTTCAACAACAGATGGCGCATATGGGGAACCGAAAACCCCATGTTGCAGTCCCATCGTCCCTGCATCCGCAAAAAGTAATGGTTTGGGCCGCCATTTCTTCAAAAGGACTCATTGGCCCATTTTTCAGATCCGAAACGATTACTGCACAACGCTATCTGGATATTCTTCGTGAATTTGTGGCGGTACAAAATGCCTTAAAGGACACTGCGAGCACCTCGTGGTTTATGCAAGATGGTGCCCGGCCACATCGCACGGCCGACGTCTTTAATTTCCTGAACGAACATTTCGATGATCGTGTGATTGCTTTGGGCTATCCCACACGTACAGGAAGCGGCGTGGATTGGCCTCCCTATTCGCCAGACATGAACCCCTGTGACTTCTTTCTGTGGGGACACTTGAAAGACCAGGTGTACCGCCACAATCCAGAAACAATTGAACAACTGGAGCAGCACATCTCTTCTGCATGTGAAGCCATCCCGCCTGAGACGTTTACACGGGTTTCTGGTAATTTCGTTCTGAGACTACGCCATATTATTGCTGCGCATGGTGGATATGTGGAAAATATCGTAGTTTAGATTTTTCCAGACTGCAGCGCCATCTGTTGTGGAACATTGTAACTAATTTCGAAAGTTTGTCTGCCTGAAAATTTACTGTTGTCCCAAGCATATTGCAACAAACGGTGTATTTCTATCGCTGCCCGTTTAGTTTTTATACCGGTCATTTTTGAAACACCCGATATGTGCATATAGTAGATTCTATAACAAATATAAATTTGAAAAAAATTCAAAATTTGAAGGAGATATGATAGCTTGTTCATTCTCATCTGGTTTTGTTTTTGAGTTATCCCTTTTTTTGGAAGGCAAATTATTGGATGAACCTAAACTTTCGTAACGCACTATGTATACTTTTTTTCTACTCAGAATATAGTTAGAGACCTTCAGAATAACGATATCTTTAACTTTTAATTTTAATTTTCCTATTTAGTGTGTAGTTTAATCAATCTGGTTAACAACGTGGGCGCGGATGAAGTGCGTACATAACGCAGCAGACATATTTGAATTAAAGATATGATAGAAAATATGTAAAGAACGTCTTAGAATTGTTACTTTCGGCCCATGGGGAAGGCAGGAGGAAGATAAATTTTAATAAATGAAAGGAAAACGGAAGTAAAATTCATGATAGGGAAGGTAAAGACAATGTCGCTTGTAGGATATTGATGATCAGGGAGATTTCTCCGATTGGAGAGGATGTCCCTCGAGGCTTTCGGTTGATAAACCTATCTGAGACGAGCGCTTCGATCGAGCTTTATCGGGATGGCCAAGAAGACTTGGAACGACGAGCCTCAAGATCACCCGATCGATTTCTTGTCTGCTACGGAGAAGTCGGGCCAGACAACAATGTTTTGACCTTTCTCACGTTAACAACACGGTTCATCCCCACCTATTTGTGCGCCAATCGTAAAACGTAAAACGAATAGTTTGCAAATTATCTTGAATTTCGGCCAAACTTATTCTTAGACTGGTACATAAAATTTCAGTTACAGAAGCTAGTGTTGTTATTAAAGTTAAATCATAAAGTTAAGGCCGGCATACTGTAGTAACGCCACAATTCGGCGTCTAGTTTCGTGTAAAACAGTAAAAAAAAAAAAGCGCCTTTTGTCTCCAAACGAGATTATTCTTTATCAGTTTATTGGTCATGCTTGAATAAATTCGATATAGAGCAAGTGTAAATTCAGAAAAATTGCATTCCGAGGTGACTTCCAACATCGACCGTGGCTTCTTATGAAATATTAAATATTTTCGAAAACCTTTTTTTTCTTCAATTTGAGTCATAAAATCGATTGTGCTTGAAACTGACACCTTAGAGAAAACGTTTGTTTTTCTTGGATGAGAGGTTTGTTTTTATCAGATGATAGCCAATCTCGCTCTTTGCTTGAACTCTTCACTACCATGTTGAATACTGTAATATAATAGCGATCGAGGAATTTTCAGAGTTTGGATGTAGAAATTTAATATAGTGCCCACTAAAATATTTTTTAATATAAAAATAGAACCTAAAAATCGATTGGAAAATGTCGTTACAGAAGAACCGCAAAACAAATCTAATTCTCGTGTTATTCAAACACAAAATGACGAATAAATTCTTACGACTTTGATTTGAAACCATAAATCAATAATTTTAATATGTTTATTTTTAATTCACAACTTAGAATGCTTCGTGGTTTATGCATGAACATAAGATGCCAAAACATGAAATGTAATTGTAATGGGGTAATGAGTGCTTTTATCTATTTAATCGGTCTCGACGTATGCGTAACTTCTGCAGTTAATATTATTTTATACAGATTAACTGAAGGATTTTTTTTTAAAATATTTTAAACTTGAAAATCTATGTAAATAGATTGAAGTGAAGTTTTACATGGAATATCGTTTCTTTGAGTCAAAATTTGACTGAATATCTCAATAATGCCCCTTGCCCTCAACGGTCTTGCTATCTGAACTCTTCAATATCGACATATCCCCGTTCTTAGAATTTTTAGAAGGAATAAAGAAGGTTGCATTTCTGAACATCCGTTAGGTCACGAGGCATCTGGATTTCAGGTCTTTGCGTTTTCCACCCATCTTGTAGTCCATATGAACGTCAGTTATCCGGAAAACAGTTGCATAAATTGAAATGACAATGTCCTTTGCCATTTACTGCAAATATTGCGCATAGTCTGCAGTAAAAGTTCGTTCTTTTTTTCGATTATTTTAATCTTTATTTTTCCATCATCAATATTAACAAACCAATCAATAATGCATTTCCCTTCATTGTTCACATCTTGTCAACGTTCCATTAACCTGTCAATGCGACGACGGTAGAAATTACCGGGTCTGGACTGGAACAATTCAACGAACCACGTTTTAGCTCCACGTCATTATTAACGAAAATGTCTCGCAGACGGCTGACGAACGACTGGAAACGATGAAAGTCTGAAGGATACGGTGGGTGCGTAGAAATTCCCAACCGAGCTCTTAAATAGTAGTTTTGGTCAGATTAGCGGCATGGGGGCGAGCGTTGTCGTGTTGAAGCACATTGGTCACCGATCGCGCAGTTTCAACTAGCTTGCCTCCTTAAGTCGATATACATTGTTGAACATTGACTATGTTGTTTTCAAGCATTTAATTGTGGATTACATCTTCCCAATCCCACTAAACGTAGATCAATGTCTTGCTCGGATATCGCTCTTATCTTTCAAGCGTGAAAACTGTTTCTCTGCAGTTTTTTTCAGTAATATCGCCTTCTCCGTACAAATAATAAAAATATTTGTAACCTTGATCAAAAGTAAAGAGTTGCAAGTTTCAAAATTTTTTTTTTTTTTTTTTTTTTTTTTTTCCTATTTGGCGCTCCATCGTCATATGGCTGAAAGAATTAAATCAAATTTCAAAAATGATGACCAAAAGTTGTATTCTGCAATTGTTATCAAGACAGGGAAGAATTACAATCGGAAACGAAGCTCTGATGATTTAGTGAAATCTGATATAAATAGTAGTCAGGCTGAAACTAGTTTCCGGTATTAACACATACTGTATAAAAGAATATGTATTTTTCTGAAGCTATTTTCTGCAAATAGTTCTTTTCTTTGCTTTATGATTAATAGAGGTATGTCTCTCAGCTTCAAGTATGCCAAATTTCAATGTTAAAGAAACTCGTACTTGCAACAAGTTTATAAATAATATTTGGTAAGAATTTAAAAAGAAACCTTAAAGGTAAACTCCACGGAAAAAATAGACTTTATTTTTTTGCATCATAACATTAATCCAGGTTAATAGAGTATATATCATTCAAAATTTTTCGATTTTTCCTAATATTTTATTAAGAAAAATGCTTCGGAAAATTGAAAATTTGCGTGGGATCTTCCATTCCTTCTTCACAGAACACGGCGGAACAAGCTGTCATTTCCTGCCGCGAGAACCACAAGGAATTTCGTCGCCGAGATTTTAGTCGCTTAGAACGTTTTTACATATCGTAAGATTTTGCTAACCTGTTTTAGGTCGGAATGCCTTCAATTTGTTCTATGTTTGGATGTGTAAATAGACAGTCGGATAGAAATTTCACGTTTCATAGATTTCCAGAATCAGAATAGATTAAAAAACAGTGGATTAGTTTTTGAAAGCGAGGGAACTGGTATCCAACTCCAAACAGCATCGTGTGCTCATTTTGAAGCGTTTTGCTTTGTCTACGCATCCGCCCTTTTAAATTCGGTATCAATTCAAACAAGAAACTCGCTGAAACTAGATCACGTATTAGATGCTCTTCCAACTCTAAATGGGCCTGGCGTTCTTCAAGTACAACGACCGCAACAGCACTCGTTAAACGCCGAAGGAATGAGGAGGTAAGCATATCTGTGTACACATATCTGGGGATTTCCATGTGCGCGTCAACGCGTCAAATGACGTCATTTTCTGCTCAAACCGGCAGTTTCTACCAATTTTCGCTGCTGCTCGCATGGAAACATCGAAAGCAGGACGCGCAGCGCGCTACGGATTTCTCGAAAATTTTGCAGTTGCTCTGGAGCAACTTTTGCTGCCCATTTCAGCATGATTCTATGCCTGAGGTCATATCAGTCTACTGTGAGGAGTCAGGAACTCCTGTTGTCTATCAGATTTTTTGACAAATTTGCCTATTTAAGTTGTTGGATTCGTCAGTAAATAAATAAATAAATAAATAAATAGTAAATAAATAATAAATATGTTAGAGGTGTCGATACGAACACAAAGAAACATGCCTGAACAGCCGCCATGATTTCTACCAGATTTGAGAACTGCGCATGTGCGGAGAAACTTCGCTGCTCACATGGAAACACGCTCTCGATAGAGCGCGCGCTGCCAAAACTGACGCGCTGCTTTCCTACTTTTGAATTGGCAGTACGCGTTTGGCAGCACGGAATTTCAGGCAGAAAAGCGCGCACATGGAAATCTACCTTTAAGGCACACGCCGCCCTAATGTTCTTACGCCGACGCGGCAAGCAGAAGATCCCGTTTCACGGTTTAATGCATAGGGCTGTATATCGCAGAAGTTGCAGTAGCATTTAATTCTGCTAACGGCCCTTGTATATCGTCGCTGTCACTGTTATCAAAATCGCGGTCGTCACTACCAGTCTTGTTCATATTCATAGTCCATTGCGATGCCTAACGTATAAGAAATAAACTGTGCTGACAACTAACCGATAGCGTCCAATGTGTGACGTCACGAATTCGAAACTCCTTCGCACTTCTCGGCAACTTGTGACGTAACAGTTGCCGAACCATGGTGCCAGTATCTATCGCAGAGGGAGGGAAAAAATAAAAGTTTTTTTTAATATATTTTATCAATTTTGTGTACGTATTGAACATTTTTACACATGCTACGTTGTTATTGAGACTTTCATCTTTCATTTTAAACAAATTTGTTTTGGGTGTGGAGTTTACCTTTTAATAGAGTTACAGCAGAAAAGGAAAGTGAAGAAACAGTTGAAAAGAACTTACTCCATAGTGACTTATTCGACCTCGAAATAGTAATTACAGTAATAAGGTAATAATAATAGCGTGTTTTCTTTTCTACATTAATCTCGGTTTGGGCGATTTTGCCTGTTTGTATTTTAGGTCAATACATTTCATTTAAAATTTAAAATAAAATAAATGACAGTAAATTATGAGTTCAAAAATGATGAAAAGTTTCAAAAGGATATTTTAAATATTTTCAAGTTTCTATAAAATCAAATTCTTTTGGAAAATGTTAAGTCTGTTTAATCATGCAATATGAAAATCTTAGACCGACCAGAAATTCTATAAGCCAAAACGTGGAATGGACATTTAATTAGGGCACATCAATTATTCGGTCATTTTTGCGCTTAACTATTGAGTCATTTGTGTCAACTTCTGATAAGAGCAAGAAAAATTACTGTGAAATAGAACAAGAAAACAAAGGGCAACGAAACTCTTTTAAGATACATTCTTTCTCTTTTCATTCAACCACGTCACTTATATAACTATTAATAAATGTCTGTGTTTAAAGCGCTGTGCTTGCTCCATCATTTCCAGCTGGTCTCGGCAAATAAGAAGTCGTCTGGGGACGAGTTCTTGCGACGGTAATTGGTTTGTTAAGCTGATTAAAATAAAATAGAATAACACAGCGTTTAGAAGTTTCTGCCTGTCACATTCGATTCGTTTCAAAGGCTTTCGTTTATCTTAGTTTCTCGTGGTCCATCGACCCCTATAATGACATGGAATTTTCATATTAATTTCCTTTCACAGTTTTGAGCTGATAAAAAATGTAGAACCATGTATAAAATAGCTTTCATTAAATCAATGAAAGAATCTATTTTATGTAAATATTAGCATTTTGAGAGCCTTTTCTGAAATTTTAACCCGAGACTGTTTAGACATTTAATTTTTTTTCTAGCTTTTCAAAATAGTATTTAATGAATAGTGAAAATCGTATTTAGCTTTTCTTTTTCCCATCTTGCCAGGGCATTTTTCTTTTATGTTTACTAATAATTCGTCAGGCTGTTAATGTCTATTTGAATTCCCCATTGCTCCAATAATGAGAGGTTTGAAAAGATCTAATGTTACACGGTCGAGTCTCATTATTATGACCACTCCCTACGTTTGTCTTCGGGATTGCCCAGCTGAGGAACTATATCACGTGTTGGGAATTGGTTAGGTGACTATACAGGATGTCCAAAAAGTCTGGCAACATGGCAGATAGCTCAAAGCTGTCAGGTAGGCGAGATCTGATGAGTGTGGTTTATAGGTAATAGGAGGGTGGGGAATTCATTGCCGCGCTCAAATTTGACTTTGAACCCCAAATTTAAGGTCATCCATTTGCTAACTCGAAAACTATTAAAGATAGAGAAAAATTTCCAATTGCTACCCTGTAGAGCGGAAAGAAAATTCCCAACGGTGTGCTTCACTACAATTCAAATGTGTTAGAAATCTCAGCCAACCTGGCCAGCCCAAGTTGACCTTGAGTGACTCTTTCTCGCCCATTTTCTCAAAATTTTTCAAGGGGAAGGGTGTGATTAAAAATTGTTTTTAGGCTAATGGGTGTTGCTCTACAGGGTAGCAATTAAAATTTTTTCTCTATCTCTAATAGTTTTCGAGTTAGCAAATGGATGACTTTAAATTTGGGAGTCAAAATCAAATTTGAGTTCGGCAATGAATTCCCCACCCCCCTATTACCTATAAATCACACTCATGAGATCTTGCCTGCCTGGCAGCTCTGAGATATCTGCCGTTACCAGACTTTTTGAACATCCTGTATAAGGTAGGTTTCCACTATGTTAAAACCATATCATTCATTGCTGCAATGGGTAAGAAACGTGATTTATAAGATCTGGAAAAGGGTATGATAATCGGCTTTCGGGCCAAGGGTGGCTGTATTTCGGAAACCTCGCAGTTTGTGAACTGTTCTCGTGCAGTTAAAGTGTACCATGACTGGGAAAATGGGACCGTTCAGAATAGACGGTATGGGAACTATGGAGCACCACGTGCCATTGATGAGAGAGGTGAACGTCGTCTGCGAAAGTGTGTGTGAAGGTCAACCGAAGAGCTACAGTGGACCAACTTACTGCTCAAACCAACGAGGGTGCTACTACACATGTCTCTAAAACCACAGTACAGAGGAGCCTGCCACGTATGGGCCTCCTCAGCAGACGGATGGTCACTGCACCCATGCTGACGAAGGTTCATCGCCAAAAACGCACTGTTCAAATGCAAAGTGGATTCCGCCATCGCACAGAGGAGAATTTACAGGTTGAAAGTGGCTATAAGTTAATTAAAAAGGTTAAAACTAAAGTTTTGCTACAGTCTTATACATGTTGCATTCCATATTAGCTATTTTAGCCAAATTCCACCTTACTATTGGCAGCGCCATCACTCGTAACTCGTGCACCGCATTGATCAACTATTTGATCTCGCCGCTTTCTAATGACACACTAGATGTTACGTGAGATTTGGGTTTTTTACAGTGGGGTTCTGATCTAGCCTAGTGGAATTATGGGATTGTCAAGTAACAAGTGTTTAAATTAATTGTTGATTAAATTACTTTCATCATTTATCCATTTAAATTTTATTTGCCCGCACCCGTTGTTCCAATTCGTTCCACAGGTTCTATATGGAATTGAGGTCCGGGGTTTCCGCAGGCCAGTCCATCCGGGAGACTTGTTTTTCCGCATACCATTGAAGCGCATCCCAGGAAACATGACAGATGACATTATCATCGTGGAACACAAACTAGTGGGTTGTCCATAAGCGCACTGAGTTTAAACCTGCATATAATGGCCATCTGGAATTCGTTTGCCAAGATGCAAAGAGAAGCAAGGAGGAGAGTTCTTCGAGAAATGACTGGTGTGTGTGTGTGTGTGTGTGTGTTTCCTGATTTTATAAAAAATAAAGTCCAGGTCAAATTTGAACGCCCCTCGTATATCACTATTTTATAAGATGAATTTGATTCGAAAATTGTTGTTGGAGGAAATGTGTTGTTCGGTCTGGTAAAGCATTTGCAGTTCTGCTTGCATGCAAATAATGGAAAGAATAATATTTGGCGTAGGTGTTTCTGCTTATCGTTATCAATTATTTCTATAGCCTTTTGACACAAATTGCATTGAAAGTTTAGAAAATTTCCGTTCGAACAGGTTAGTTCGCAAACTTCCTAGATAACTGATTTTTATTTTAAAGTATCTGTGCATTTATTTTTCCAAAGTGGCTTCAGATGTTGTTACAAGGCAAATGCATTAAGTGGAAGAGACAGCAACTTAGAAACAGAACAGCTTTCATTTGGAGTAATTTGACTTGAACAAAGTGCATTAGGATCCTTTAGATTTACAGTTTACTTTTATTTGTTGCTTAAATTTTAGGAATAAGTACACGAATACTGCTTTATAAATTAATGGCCAGAGGTATCGAGCATTTACTTTAAGATATTTAACTGGGTAAGATGTTAAATGGATTTTCTATGAAGTGATATTTTCTTATCTATTCCAAACGGTCGAACTGTTATTTAATATAAGGTGATCCATGACTATCGGAACTATGACTATCTGCTTCTGAATTAGCGTTTGCAGCGAGTGCTGCTCTTTTTATATCGTCAGAAAATGTATTTAAACTTATGTCTGTTAGTGCCTTTATAACCACTTTTAAAGGTTATAAATGCACTCTGTCTTTAACCTGAGAAGACCATCTGTTAGTCAAAAAACTAACAATTCTGGCATTAATTTTTTTCCTGGAGAAAAAAACCCGACTTCATTTCAATCGCTTCTGTGCAAACAGAATCTTTTTTTATCTGCATTCGTGTGAGAATTATTGAGTTTAAAGTTCTCCTTGAGTTTTGGATCACCCTGTATGAGAGGCTTAATGGAAAAATTGCAAGCGAGAAATTGTTGGTTTTGAATGAACAGCTGTTACAGTTGAACTATAGTAGGAAAATCGGTAATCTTCCTAGAATCTGGTTCACTAGATATTGCTCATATCAAAGAGAAGCATTTACATCATTTTCCTCTAAATTAATCCCTGTCTGATGTATTTATCTCTATTTTAGGGGAAAATGCACTTGCACCACTTTTCAATGACTTCGTCATATAATCTGCGGCATTGAAATTATAGCATCCTGAGAAAATTACCCAGAGAACGACGAAGGCTTGACACGTAACAAGTGCAGAAGAATTCATATTTATTGCATGAACAGGTACTTATAACCAATACTGGAGGAAAACCCACCAAACAATTGCTAATGAGTTGAGCTCTGCGCTATAGCATCCTTGTACGCTTGTAGAATATAGTCTTGCGGAATGCTCAGAATCTTACGTATGACTCTTGTTAATGAGTATAGGTCATAGAAGATATCTAACCCACTCTGGTAGATGTCACTCTACCTTCTTATTTGACCATTTGACTGGACAAATTGACTTGCCATCCGTTCAATTGGTGAACAGTTGCGCAGGTGTGGTAGGCCGCTTTTGTCGATCATATCCTGGTTAAGTTAATTTGGATTATGCCGTATACGCATAGCCACTGATGTGAATATCTTTGCAATTCGCTGAGCTGCTTGGACAATGGCATATTCACATGTTAGAACAATGACAGTTTTCATAAATTGTGGGAGTTTTTTCATTAGTGCCCTCAACATATGATTAGTAAGTAAAGCATGGACCAGCCCTTTCTTAAGAATCCTGGTTTCAAATGATCATTCAGTGTACATTTTAAAATGTTTAACTTTAGAAGAAGTGAAAAATATATTATTCTTATACATATTTTTATATTTTATTTATTTTCTTGTGTTCACTCTTTATTTTTGCCAATATTAGATAAATACATGAACCAAAAAGAAGCAAAAACATTTATATTATTTTGTTTAGTTATTAATAGGCTTGTAATTTGCAAAGCCAAATGGCGGCGACTATTTTTCCATCTGAGGTTGTTAGGATCAAGGTCTATTTTTACGTATGTGTAAAGGTATCTCATTCCAGATATGAACTGTAGAATATGAAAAATGTTTAAGAAAGTAAGATACTGTATGAGATACTTCTTAGCATAAAGAGTTACTGTGATTAGGTGCGATAAGCCCCATTAATATAGAAGTTGGATGATTGAGGTACGAATCGCTTCCGGGTTAGTCCAGTTCATATCAACCAAGCTATATTGCTCAAAATTTTAAATTTTTATTGTTTTTTAACACAAGTCTTTCCCTCGACTATAGCTTGAAATTTTTTGTGGCAATAGTTCTTGGCAGCCATTTGAAATCTGCCGTTTGTTTTTTAAGATGTCAAGATGAATAAAAAACCAAAATGCTTTTAATTCCATCACAATATGATCTAATTTTTAAGTTTTTACTATGTTTTAAGGGAAACTTCGTTAAAAAAAATTACAAAAAAAATATTAAAAGACTGTATTTGATGACACTAATTTTTATGAAGGGATATTTTATTATTGAATATTATTTTCTTGCGCAGATCTTTCATAAGAACTAATTGCTGCAGAAGTTTTAACTCTTAGAATTCTATTGTTTTTATTTATTAAACAGCGAAAGAATGGAGCTACTCATTGGTTTTACAATGTCCGTCTGTCCCCTTTATAATTTCTGCATTTTTTGAGCTAGAAGTTAGCTTACTACGGACATGTGTACCTTCACTATTTAACTTGGTTATACAGGGTGTAACATAAAGGTTCATCACATTTCAATCGTAAATAGCTCGGCATGCACAGGAACATTTGAAAGAGGGGAACGTCAAGTTTTTGTTCAATGCCGGTAAAGTCTCTAGGGTGCATCTGGAAGACGTAAGGAGGAGGTCCTGTCAGTTACTGCCAAGATGGCAAACACAAAGCCTTTTTGTGGCCACCTCGATTTCCAGACCTCACTGTTTGTGACTTCTTCTTGTGGGAATGCGCCAAAGACCGTGTTTTTGTGCCCCCTTTCCGGCAAATCTGGAGGAGCTAAAAACTCGAATAACAACCGCCATTCGCGAACTAACTCCGGATATTTAAATTTATCAGCAGATAAGGGAGGAATGTGATTATCGGCTAGATGTGTGCCGTGCAGCAGGAGGAGGACACATCGAACACTTATAAACAAAACTTAAGATTATTACAAACATTTCAATATGCCGCCCTCACAGTATCTATATTTTTTTTAAAAATATACAACCAACCTGTGACAATAAAGTTCGATGAATGACGTCAAATTGCTAACGGTCGTAAGAGTGCACCATCGTCGTATCCTGCCCCAGACAGGTCGAGACATGTTTAAACAAATTTGAGAGAATCAGCGCTGCGAGTGTGTTTATTGTGTTTAAACAGGACATTGAAGAGAGAAGGCGTAGTACGCGCGGTCGAAACCCAAAATGGATCAGCGAACGAAAGAGACTCGTGAAATGATGACAACAGTTTACAAATAAAGTGCTATTACTTTGAAGTGTGTTTATGAGTGGTTTAAACGGTTCCGAGGAGGCCGGAACACCGTAGAAGACGCCCCCCGAAGTGACCAGACAATGTCACGATCCAACTGAAGGCTATCCCTAAAAACGACAACGCCAGGAGTTTCCAGGACTTGTACAGGCGTTCCCAGAAGTGCATTACCATCGACGGGGATTACTTTGAAGGATAGTAACTGCTGTCTCATGTAAGCGAGCAATCCACTCTCAATATGCCATCATTCACTGAACTTTATTGTCACAGATTTTTGAAATGTGATGAACCATTCTGTTACACCCTGTATTTCTGAAAGTTAATCCCTGAAAGTTAAGTTATCGTGCAAACGGCGGACGGCCAGATAAGCATACTGACCAAGCGTGAATTCTTATAAGTAGCTTTTTTGCTAAAGCTCCTGATAAAAAATATAAACTTTTTAAGCATACACTTTTACTTTATAAAGTGCACTAAAATAAAAAGAAATTTTTTGGTGTCTCTTAATTAAAATACGAATTCATAAAATTAAAATAAAATAAAGGTAAAAGTATGGCGGCGCGTTTATTTTAACCCTTTTGCTGCATAAAGCGGATATATCCACACAAAATTTCATTGCCTTTACCAGCGGACATCTGATTTATCCCACAGGCTTTAAAAAAGTGGATAATTTCGTCACGTTGTGAAAAGTGGATAATTTCATCTTACCAGGAATGAAAATGGAATTTAATTACGCAGTGTAAGGGTTAATGTAGTATTTTAATTTTAAAATTAAATTTTATATTATACAGGGTAAGTCAAAATGATGACCAGATTTCAGAAGTTTACTCGGTGAAATCTGTTTTGTGAGACATGTGCTACGAAAGGTAAATGTTCAAAGTTTACTTCAAATACATCATATGTATTATGTGAAGCCCTTGCGTAACCTGACACACATCAAGCCGATAGTCTTATCTCCTGTAGCATGTCGCGTTCAATATCAGTGAAACCTTAGCGATAGAAAGTGAATACATAAAATTTTTGGTGCCTCTTAATTAAATAGGAATTCATAAAATTAAAAAAATGGTAAAAGTATGGCGGCGCATTTATCTTATTATACAGGGTATGTCAAAATGATGGACGCGATTTCAGACATTTATTCTGTGATGTCTAATGAACGTATCTTAATGTGAGACGTGTGCTTCGAAAGGTTAACTTTCACAGTTTAATATTAAACCAACTTCCCGACAAGCAAGGGAGCTGAAACTTGACACACATGCACAGGGCCGATGACAATGCATGTTAAAGGAAAAAAATTTCAAATAGGTTCACTGGAACATGTTCTAGGGCACAAATTCATTTCAGTCGTCTCTCCACAAGCCGGTAACTTGGTTGCCGATTTGCGGAGGGACGATTGTTATACGAATTACTTAATTGTTAGAACAAACAATTTCGTTTTACAAATTGTTGTCGCCGGCTTGAAGAATAAAACATAATGAAAGTGTGGTTTGAAAAAAATCCTTTTTTTTTCCTCTAAATATAGTTACTTTTTAGAGCCTAAAATATACTTTTTATATACTTTATGTTTTAGAGCCTTTCAAACTTTCTGCAAGGCCCGTTACCCGTCATTGCTTGATATCTCAAAAGGGACTGACTTGGAGTGAAGAATTTTGAAAATTATACAGAGTAAATATCTTTGCAGTGGAAACATATATTAATTTAATGACTGAGATTCAGCTGCTTTCAGAGTAATAGACCATCAAACTTAGCAAAATATGCACTATTTCTTTAATTAATTAATTAATTAATGCTAAATTAACAAAATCTCTATGCTCATTATTATCCATATTTGTTCCTTAAGGTCAATTTAATGACTGTAGCATACATCAAATTGGAATATTTTTTGAACATTAGAAGGAAGAAAAAAAATAAAAAATGAGAAAGAATGAAACAAGTAAAACACAGTTGTAACTGAAATTTATGTGAACTTGAATTTATTTATATTATTTACTTATACAATCTAGTTCTCTCAAGTCTTTGGTTGGAATAAGAAATTATTTTTAATCAGGAAACCAAACAATATCATTCTTAGATAATTGGAAAGCAGTTGGGGCCCTAGTGCGTGAAATAAATAAAACAAGAGTTCATTGATTTTTTTCATTTTTGTCTTCGATTCTTCCAATCATATATACAAGCGATGAAGTTATCTATCTTCGCAAATGATGATGTGTTCGTGTATTCAATAGAAGTTTGGTTATCACGAAATTGCTTACATTTGGATGTAGCATAGCATCTAATTTGATTCTCAATTACTTATGGGAACAAATCGATGGTAGCTTCTCGGTTTTGTGACACGTAAACAATATTCGAACCTTTTAGTTTTTTTTTCGATTTCCTTTGATGAAACAAATACAGGGTGTCCCAAAAGTTCGGTCTATAGGAAACATTGAAATGTTGGTAAATTGAGAATACACGTAGATGAAGTATAATATAGCCTTTAGGGATATTATATCTTTTGCTTCAGGTAAGAAAAGCATTATGGCAGCGAATGGTCAAATCGATGCCGCTCTTGAGCTTTGCACGGCGTTGATACGAATATGTAAAACTCGTTGTAGATTGCGTAAGATTGTCGGTGTTATTGTGTGGCATGCAGCACGAATGTTGTCTTGGAGATCAACAATGAAACATGGATGTTATATTATGTTTATTCAACTATGTGTATTCAGTATCTGTAACATGTTAATATAGAGACCGGACTTTTGGGACATCCTATGTATATTTTATTCCTAATATTTTCTCTAAGCGAAATTTAAACATACCTTGTGATCCAGGATCTTGTTCAGGTTGGCTCTTGTTACATCCCATTTCGTAGTACCACCTATTCCATCACACAAATTCTTCCCATTCGATGAAACAAAGAAATTCTACTATGCAAACATGCCAAAATCATTTTTGTGCCTACGGACATTTATAAAGTTTTTCTTATTTTTATATTGGCTGCCGGCACCATCACTGAAATATATCGCCTTCTCTGCCTCAGGTAAACACTCTTCATTCATGGCATGCTGTTGAAAGAAGTGTACTGCAGTTGCCATGAGTAAGATAATCGCTTTAATACAAATACTCCTACAATAAATTTTATTCTCCATTTTAAAATTCAAAACAAATTGATGTATTTGTGTATTGGCCCAGTGAAAGCTCTGAATTTCATCTTGAACAGTGAACTATTGAACATGAACTATTCTAAACCAGCTAACCTTCAGTCATCAAATTAATACGATATGTTCCTGTTGGAAGATGTTTATTCTGTATATTTTTCATAGTAATTATATGAAAATGACGGATAATAGGCCTTACACAATGTTTCAAAGGTTCTACAAAAAATGAGAGGGCTCTCAGGGTTAAAATTTCTGCAGCAAGTAGTCCTATGAGAGATATGTGCAAGAAAATAATATTCAAGGTAAGTCTCTTTTCCTTCATGAAAATTAATGGCATCAAAAACCGTTTATTAATTTCCTTTATCTTCTTTTGTTGTAATTTTTTTGACCAAGTTCTCACTACTTAGGGAAAAACCGTAAGAGCGTAAAATTTATACAATTTTATGATGGATTTTTTTAGTTCTTTATTCATCTTGATATCTTTAAAAATAATAGAGTTGGAAAATTTTCTGCAAAACACGTTTTCTCCAAATTTGGACTAAACGGCAGATTTCAAATGGCCGCCAAAACACTATTGTCAGAAGAATTTTTAACTCTTATATCATAGGAAATACTTGGAAAAAAATTTACAAATTAAAACTGCCTAAGTAATTTGAAGAGGGTTGACTCTTCCGCAAGTTCTTTGAGTCTATCCTACTTATTGTTTCCAACATTGGAATTTCAAACTTAAACGTAATACTCCATTATAGACAACAGATCGCTTCTTTCTAAACGTGCCCGCCGTAATTGAGATAACACCATAATTGAAAATCGGTACTATGGCTACCCTTATGAAAAGAAATAAATTTATAAGAGATGCAAAACTCCTTAGACATTTAATCATGTATCTCTTCCTTTGTAATGTTATCAGTAATCACCAATTGGTCAATCAAACTAGTGAAGTGGAAGTGTGCACCCAGTTCTATCTCATAAAATTTTTATTAAGACAGTTTTCATCTTCAGGTTAGAAAAATCTGGTGTTTTTCCGATTCAGACAAATAGATTTGTTTATACAATTTTTTGTTGCACTAAAATCATGTTAAAGTTTCAACATAAAATCTTCTTGGTTACTAGATTCGAATTCACTATATAAAAAAATTATTGTCTGCATAACTCATTACTGCTTACACTAGAGAACTCAGTCTAGACCCTTGGACGTTCCACGGGGATAGATTTCTTGCCATTTTATGGTCCGGATAATAAGTGGTCACCAGGACGAAGTATAGTTCCAATACCACAAAGGCAATAAGATAGTATCGCAGCTGGTTTTAGTGATCGTGTCAAATGCCATCGAGAAGTTGGCTTTCGCAGGACGACACCCAATTTGTTGGTTAGGAATGTTGAGCTGCAGGTCTAAAATTAGTTCATGGGAAATCAACTTTTCAGTAATTTTTGTTTGGCAACAATGTAATGGGTTGCCAAATAAGTCTTCTGATTAGCAGTCTTAAGTAGAACTGTATGTAGTTGATTTTAAGTTGGGCTGGAATTTTTGATTTTGAGTAATACTGAAGTATAAATTACGAATAGGTCGAATCCCTGCCGCATTCAGCTAGGATAAAATTGAGGACATGTATGCAGGTAAAATGTTCGTATTCTTAAGTTTCACAGATCCGATATTTCTAGCATTTTCGTCACTGATGATATTCTTAATCTATCAGCACATTTTACTACTTAACTATTTTTAATTTCGATTTACGATTTTGAAATGAAAATTCCAATATAATCGGCCCAACATAAACACTTCTTTGCATTTTGCTTTTGTGTTGGAAGAATTTCTTTGAAATGAATTTTTTAGCGATTTTTTTTTGAAGTTGCAGAAAGGTGAAGCAATTTCAGAGAGTTTAATTAAAAGTCGAAGAAGTGTTGGTTTTCTTTAAATCAGTTCATGTTTTTACTTTTCATAATAGAGCATTTATAGTAATCGTTAAAAAATTCGACCTCGAGATTTTGATGAATCTCGACGTTATAGACCTTCTGAAAAACATGTTTTGAAATGTCCGCGTGTGAACATATTGAAAACTCAAAATCCCAACAAAGCTAAATGGATGAAATTTGGTATCTGGCCCTTACCAAATTTATAGATCTGAATCAACTTTTGGACCGAATCTGTGGTACTTTACCTGAACGCATACTCTATTTTCTTCATAAAAATAGGACTTTAAATAAAGGTAACCAAATAAAATTTAGTATACGCCTTTATAATGATGAAAGATAATTAGATATCAAATTTCAGCACAATCGCACAACAAAAAAGGGGGTACGTACCTGAACACCTACTTAACATCTAAATATGCATATGCATTGACGTGAAGCAAAAAACGCAACAAGTAAACAATTAAACTTCTTTCCCGTTTTAACAATTAAGACAGTGTTGATTTTAATTATAATTATTGGTTAATTAAAATATATGAAAAAAAGCCATATCTCGATTCATTTTGCAAATTAGCCCATTTCAGGGAGACCAAATTTTGCACCGTTTGAATACGAGAAAGTCTAGGGGAAAACACTAAATTTGTAATTTTTCTCTTTGTTTAGAAATAGGAGCTAAGATGAAAAAGGAGATGTAAAATCTCATTTTTTTAACGATTCTTTGGCTAATGAAGAAACATGAACCGCCAGTTCTTGTTTTAATGAAGAACTTGTTTTGGATGAGACTATGTGCGATTTTCAATGCCGCGGATCAGTGCTAATTGATAAGGACTGAGTATGTTTCTTCCACGGTGTTCATTTTTAAAAAAATGTTACGATTACCAAGTAGAAAAGAGAAAGAAAAATTCCGCAATCTGGACGCGGAATTTTTCCTTCCCTTTCTTACTTTGTAATTATGAAATGTTTGAAGAGTTTCTTCAGTTTAGTTTCTTCAGATTTATTAATCTTAGCGTTTTCTTTGACATGCTGCTATTCAAGAACTGTTTTCGCTCCTATCCATCGATCGTGCTGTGGTATTTTCTTTCTTCGAATGGCCGGTCTTTGGGACATGAATGAATGAATGGCTAATGATGACAATTTAAATGTTGATTTGCCATAGCAGTTGGCGTTTGATGGAGTTTTTATTCAGTCGTTGCTTGTTATGTCATTAACCTTTTGACGTCGAAGCCATAAAGTACGATTTCCGCTGGCATCCACAAAGATAATTTCAGATTGGCCTTGGAGTGGACTCTCCTTCAAGGGGACATTTCTTCTCCTTCCACCCTCCTCTTCCTCCCATTGCGGTGATTATGGCTTGATTAGTATAGGACGGGTTGTTGATGATGGAACACGAAGAGATAATAAGCAAATACTTTTTATGTACATAGTTTCTCCACTTTGTTAATCGTGACAACACTTTTTCATAAGATGAATGAAAACTAGAGAAATAAACTATAGAAATTCAAAATTGCTTTAATTACGTCCATAAGGCCGTTAAAAAAGACAATTATAGATATATATGCTTAAGTTTCTCGTTAAACATAAAATATTAATTTGTATAAATATCTTGATGGCCTAATGAAACTCGATTTATAATAATTTATATCTTTGACAAACATTTTAGAAGTAATTCAGCTTTCTAAATAAGTTTTTAAAAGACGGTATTAAAAGCGACCTTTAACACTTATAAACAAAACTGATTTTGACTGTCATTTATATCGTAGGTTTTGAGCACATTTATTTTTCTATGCTTGGTTACAATTTTCAAACCATCTAAGAAGCTATTTCATCGTTATTTCTTGGTAAATACTAATTTAAGTTTTTTTTAAGCACCCAATGTTCGTAATCTATGTATACAGCGTAATTATGAAGTAAAGCATAAATTTGAGACAGCTTCTCTCCCACGCTAAGTAATGAAAAACAGATTCTGTGAACACGACTCGGTTAAAGAAATCGAATATTCAAGATAGTTTTTATTCAAGTTTGGAAAACTGGTTAAGGTTTTTATCAAGAACATGAGTTTTCTCATCTTTCTACGGAATTGATCTGAAATATACGGAAAGTTAAAAATCTGAAATCGAGTTAATTTTTTTCACTAAAAGTATTAGAGTATTCGGTAATGATTCTACGCGAATTTGATTTAAGAAAAATCTATAGCACAGCCAAAAACGAAAGATTTGAAATTCTGATTGTCAATAGTTACACACGGGATTTACGAACTGTGAACAATAGTTAGTGATGGGAGAGGCTCTTATTCTGAATATATTTTGCCAATAAACTGAGGATCGTAAATGAATCCTTGATACATAACGAAACAGAAATTCGAGTTTTTGAAGATTGCCCTCAAAGAACTAACAGACATATTGTTGCGAGTATGAAAGTAATTCGAGTTTCGTTTCCAAGTTGCTATGTGTAATTATGCTGAATCACTTGAAAACAAATTTGGCACTAAATAAGAGGAATAAATTAGCGTGTGCGCAATGGAGTTAGAAATTTTAAAAGGTATAGCTAGCCTATATACATGTAGATGATACCATGAAAATGTAAAACGGATGTATGGATTAAAAAGATATGTAGTGGATATAGACTGTAAATTAACTTCATTCACCATTCACTCCTTCCATCAGCCAAATTGAAGTACTAATCGATTGTAAATGCTACTGTGTGCATGGGAAATGTGGGGAGAAAAAAGAACAAGGAAAGTATGCCGGGATGAAATGCTTGAGGGTGTACATGTTTAATTAAGAGTTTCGGAAGATACTTTTAGCTCATTGACTGGGATAAATTAGCTCCAAGTGCCTATCATGTTGATCAACCCTACCCTACTTAGAGAAATCAACTTCGTCATGTTGATGATTTTTGTTAATTTCTCTAAGTATCTCAAAAACAAGCCCTTGGGAAGAATTTAACAGCTGGAATCATACTTCAGAAAAAAAGTGGAAAGACGATTTTTTTTAATGTATGGTTGCTGTTAAGTTTGACATTTGTACTTGTATAATTGATAATATAATGGACAATTTTAAGATCAAAGAAAAAGATTATAAAGATTAAAATTTAATTTACATGATTATTTGACAACAATTAATTGAAAAAGTTTAAATTAATAAATCCAAAATCAGTGTTTAATTATCTCCATTTGGGAAAAATATTAGAAAACAAATGTGAAAACAA
>JAHWFO010057280.1:598420-662316 GCA_023313115.1 Rhysida immarginata
CTGGAATATACGAAATCGCCTGCAGTGTATGGCAACTTGCAGGAAGGTCCGGACTATATTCAAAGAGCATAATGCCCACGCCAGGTTCGGCCGCCCGAATAGATCAGCGGTGGCCAAGAGGTTGTTGTCAGTTGGTCATGTCGTTATCCACAGTCCTTTCCAGTTTCTCATCATGTATTTATATTTGTTTTCACATTTATTTTCTAATATTTTTCCTAAATGGAGATAATTAAACATTGATTTTAGACATGTTTTAATTCCATTTAACCAATTTTAATTAATAAAATTTGTCTTAAGAGTATCAAATTTAATAATAAAATCCTATTTAAATACAAGAGATTTCTCAGTTTGTATTTTGTATTCGTATCAATTTTTCATCTGATTTATAATTTGATAAGAATAATACTGCTAAAATTCTAGTGTCGTTTGAATAAGTACTTGATCTTGTTCATTGGATTTTTCTTTAAACTTTTTAGAGAAAGTGGTAATATCCAATAGTAACGAAAAATTTTTTTCCCTCTTGTTATTTTAGAACAAATAGCAGAAAAAGAATTTGCAAAAGAGGGTAGGGTAATGATAAACTTTACGTTGAATCCAATAAAGCTTAGAACACGCAATCTTGTTAGGAGAGGGCAGGGAGGACCTCAAGAGCCGGGAGAGCTGGTTCGATACACTCAAAAGACACATCAAGAAAAAGTGCATGAGCTCGGTTAGGGCTTGTTGTTTCCGGTTTTTTTCCCTGCCTCTGAATGTTTTCGTGTTTGTTTTCCTCCAAGGTGAATGTTTGAAAGCGGAGCCGTTGATGTTGAAGCCTCTCTTGAGTAAGAATCGAGAAACAATTAACGCCTTCCACATTAATGTTTTTTAAATTTTTTTCCAATAAATTACGCTTTTTATATTTTTTCCATAAAATGAAAATTTCTCATCTTTTAACAGTGAATTAAAGTTGCTTTAGAGTTTACTTTGATTACTATTGAGCAAATACGAATGATGAAACGCAGTTATAAAAGTAAATATAATAAAAGAAACAAAAAGTGGTTTAAAGGAATGACGAAATTAACTAGGAGTAGAATAAACGAATTTATTGTGAGACTCGCACAATTAAGGAATGCATTGTTTCTAGCTTGATGCAATAAAGTTTTTGAAAGTGCATAAATACGGATTATTTCAAATTAAAGTTAAAATTTCGTAGCTCGCTACAGAAAAACTATTCATCAGAGAATCATGAAATTTTGGAAATGCCTTAACTATCTGATGGGAATTTTTCCAGAGCAAAAAAAAAAAAAGTTCCAAAAACCACCAATAGAGAGCGCATTTCAAGATTAAATACAGGCAGATGCTAATTTTATTTATGTAAAGCGGCTAAGCAGAATCAAAGTCATAATTGCTTAGCATGCCAACGAATATGACATTGACTCTTCCAGAACGTGCTTTGCTAGTAAAATTATTTTACCAAAATAGTGAATCTGCTACTGCAGGTTTGCGAAAATTTCGTTTTTGAATCCGTTACCAAAAGGTCCACTCACTGGCAACGGATTAAGAAGAATGATTGCGAAATTTGAAGATACAGACTCTTTAGTTGTTCAGCCAGGAAGAGGACGAAAGTGTGTTGATCCTCAGGTGATGAAAGATGTACCGACTAGAGCCTACGATTTTTGACGGGTAATAAAAGCACACGGGTACACGGGTGCCGGGTACCGTGTACCTGTGACTTAAGGATCCGTGTTCTTAAAACACGTGTAAATATGATTGACGGTATCCGTGTAGACGGGTACCGTCATCCGTGTATTTTTATACACGTGTCCGTTCAAGACATTCAAGCTGAAATCACGTTGCAAACCATATGTTTGTTTTCTGAAAACAGGAGTCTAATAAAACTATAAACTTTTATATAAAAATTTTTTTATTTTTTAATCAGTTATCCTGTAAATTATTTTCTGTTTTTAGTTAACTTTGTACATTAAAACATTGCTTTTTTGAGCAAATTTTATATGATGATTTTGGCCATTTTTTTTTTTTTTTTGTAGGAATTTTCATGTAGGTTTATTTACTTATCGCAGTCAATCCTAGGCCTTTTTTATGAAACTCAATAATTTCTTCCCTCTTTTGAATGCTATAATGGCATTCTGTTAAATAATTTTTAAATGGAACCATGCAGTTATAATATGAGATGTATTCTGTTGTTTTTATTTACTGAGTAGTGATAAAATTTTATGAATTGGCATTCAATTTTTTCAGCTCTTAATGAAAATGTGTGATATATGATCAGCAATTGGTTAATACAAAACACCCACTGAGCTTAAATGGCTTATTCCTCTTATGCAAATATAAATTCACAAAATTCTACAGAATTTTAAGTATTTACCAATGAAGTAAACCAAATTATTTTATAACTTATTATTTTAGAAAATAAAAAATATTACTGTGATCATTCGATTGTTGTTATAATTAGCAATTGTACATAGTGTAATTGTATTGTTTTTTTTCCTTGAACATTATTTTTTATTGTGTTTTTCTTTCTGATATCTGATTCAACAATTTAAACGCTTGAGTATCCGTGGAACTGAAATATACGAGTACCCATGTACACGTGTAGCTACACGGTAAATTGATACACAGGTACCCGTAATGCTGTAAATACACGGGTCAATACACGGACGTATTAAATACACGTGTACCCGTGTATTTTGGTACACGTGAAATAGGGAGCTCTAGTACCGACACAAGTAATGGAGGACAGGATGTCAAATTTCATAGACAGCCCTAGTGTTCGCCGTATTATAGTAGTTGTAGGCAAACTTCGTGCAACTGTCCACAGGATTCTTCAAAATATTTTACACCATAATTCTGTAGTTCATTTGTTACGATCTCTATAAAGCTATAATGTGCTCTTATTGGTGGTTTTGGAACCAACTTTTTATTTATCTGGAAAAGAAATTCCCATCATGTAATTAAGGCACTCCCAAAATTTCATGATTTTCTGATGAATAATTTGTGCTGTAGCGGGCTACGAAACGTTAATTTTAATTTGAGACGCCCTGTATATACAGCGTGTCCAGGATCCGGATGCGAATTTTTTTCCCAAACCATTTTTGCCAATGGCGTACCTTTCTAAGGCCTTAACGACTTTCTACGTGCACGTTTGTTAAATTCAATCAATCATGCGACAAGTGGAAAATAAAAAAAATTTCCCCGACTCAAAATTTTTTTTCTTTGAAATCGACTTAAAAACTCATGATTCGAGAAGATGTTTAAATTTTGAAAAATAAATTGAAGCGGCGGAATGATGCATTCGCACAGGCCTCCCACTTTATCATAGAAAAGAAAATTTTTTAATTTCGCTTGGGAGGGGGGGGGGGTTCATAAAAAAACCATTTCTACCTCAAATTTTATAATCCAGGGTTTTTGTGTTTCGATTATAAAACTTATTAGTCTCAGATGAGAGTCCTCTCAAGCCGAGCTTATTGACGCTAGAGACATTTTTTTTTATTTTTATAAAAAAAAATTAATACATTTATCTCTAAAAAGGTTTTAGAGAACAATGAACGGATATTTATAAGAGAAAAGGACGAGACACAAAAACCCTGGAATACAATAAATAATTTATTTTGTTAATTATTATTTATTTTTCATTTTTATTTAATAACTATTATTTAAAAAGGTTTTACCAATTATCAAAAAAAAGGTATGTCAAGGCACAGTTTAAGGAACCCTCTAAATATGTATTAAGTTTTTAATTTATTTTTTTTTCTTATTAAAGATGGGACCTTTGGGAGATGAAGTTCATTAATAATTCCAAATGGCTTATAAGAGCCAAACAATTTATTTATAAAAATTATTCCTCTCAATGAGAGGAGCCCGCACGTGTCAAAATTATTCAAAATGAATTTTTTTCTCTTCATGACAAAATCGGAGGCCTGTGCGAATGTATCATTCCACCATTTCAATTTATTTACGACAGATTTTAGCGATCACCAATCAAAATGGTTTGGAAAAAAATCGCGTCCAGGCGAGTACACTTCCGCCCATTTTATTCAAATTGAGTAAAGTTATTCCGCCTGAATATACGTAGTTATATGCTTTCTTATGGATGCTTTAAACACACCGTTTATTATTTTATTATTTATTATCTCAGCCCATATTTGCAATGCCATTTTAACCGTAACGTTTTTTCTGTTGAAAATAGAGACCTAATTCCAAACGTCAAATTGTAAAATCGTTTAATTAGCCTAAATCCATCGATTTTTATTTAGTCTAAATTAAAAGAATAAATTGTCTTCAAAAGTGCACACCAACGCTCTAAATTAAGAACTGGTATTGTAGGGAAACCACCCCTTTTATGGCCAATCAATAATTACTTAATTTGTTGAAAACATGGCGTTAATTACTCGTATGTTGGAATTGTCTTTTCCATTATGGATTTTGTTTAGATACATGATCTTGCCAAATAACAATCAGCAGAGTGGCTTTCCTGTGATACTAGTTCTTAATGCAAAGTTCGCATTGATGACAATTTATTCTTTCACTTTGTACTAATGAAGTATTGCTTTTGTGACTGATTTAGATTAATTAGAGGATGCACTGTAACTTAGCGATTGGTATCAAGCTCTGCTTTCAGTAAGAAAACGTTGGGGATGAAATGATATTACATAAAGAGTATTGGGATGATGATGATGATGATAATAATAATGTATATAAACACACCCATAATAACAATCTAATTATAAACGTTTGAAACTCCTAACAATATTACCTTTAAATAAAGTGAATAGAATGGTACTTCTTGGACACCTTTCTTTATAATATGCAGTTTTTCGTTTTCTAAGAGTTGAAGAAAGTCATTAAACAAGTAGCAGAACCAAAAGAAAAGCTATAAAAGAAAGAAAAATAGAGTCGGACGAGATAGAAAACGCAAGGTTGAAACCGAAGGATGGTAAAAGAAATAAAGTAGAGAAAAGAAAACGAAGTGGATCTAAAAACTAATGAATTTTCCAAGGATCGGATATTAAACGTCAGAGAAAGAAATTTACTCTCTCAAACTGCTGAAAATTAGGGAACGAGAATAATGTCGTATTGCACAAGAAGAAACACGTAATAACCCCGTGTGAGATTTATTCGTTTTCTACTTTTTAATATTAAGAGAAAAGAAGGATCAAGAGTATTAGCACGTTTTCCTAACCTCTCCTCCTTCATCTAATTCATTTTTCCCCCGTTTCGAAAGTAATCGATATTTTTTTTTTGCGCATAGATTTACTCGAAACAGAATGAGAAAATTTAAATTTTTTTTCAACTACAATTTTCTTTTTGCTGGTTTTGCTTTTTTTTCTGCCTTTTGACGTTTTTTTCTCCTTAAATGTATTTGTTTGCAATGCCGTCTTTAACTCAGGCAAGAGAAGACGACTTTTATTTTGTGCATGAAAGAAAAATTGAAGGCAAAAGAAAAATTCTTGAATATCAAAATCAATTTTCTCCCCTGTTCAGGCTAAATCTTATTTGCATTATTTATTGCAGAAGGGAGAATGTCTAAAACAAATTTTATACTCTCGGTTAACATGAATTTTCGCTTATATAATCGTAACTTTTATGGAAGCAATTTATCAGAAGAGAATTATTTTAAAATATTTAGTAACGTTTAAGAACCATTTAATAATCACTTTTTCCGTTAAGAAACAGTCAATATTCTGATTAAGAAACAATATCGAGAGAGAGAGAGAGAGATGAACTTCCAATTTCCACACAAATTCTAGAAGCTAAACTAATCAGGATATCATTTTTGCTTGTCGCATTCAGTGTAAATTTTACTATAATATTTATCAGCGTGCATTTATAGTGCTTTCCCTATTATTTGACGAAATTCAGTTTCAAATTTTCTCCCCATGCATATTCCATAGCATACATTCTTCTATGACTGTTAACTGCTTGACATGATTCTTTTTTCTTGGAATGAAATTATCATCTGAACATGTTTCCCTGGTTACTTGTTTGCTTTCATTACACTATTCTCTAATTTTATTTAACTTAATTTGAATGATACTGATCGCGATTACATTCTTTCGTGTAATCTCCACACTTCAGCTCTCTTTTCGTCCAGACTTTCATTTCCTTTCGAAACTTAATCTGATCAGCTCGAATTTTCATCCGTTTTTCCGACCGCAGCGCTTAATTGCATTTGTTGTTGCAAACGAGGCGTCGAAAATTCAAAGGCTAGGGAGAGTTTGTTTTTTGTTATTATTAATTATGGCAGAGGCTCTTGTATTCCCAGAACAGCATATAAATAAATAAATAAATAAATAAATAAATAGATGATCAAACATATTTTGAACATCCAAAATTATATTTGTCTTCGAGTTTCATTTTTTTTTTGTTAGCTCTGATGATAGCACAGCCGAAACGCTGCTAATCGCCATTTTAAAGATTTATAGAAGAAAAACAAATATTTTTCGCTATTTATTAAACAAATAATTATTTAAATTCCTGTATCCAATGAATCATAAATTATGTAATTTTGAAAAATTATATAATTAAGCGTTTATTGTTTTTATAGACGTTTGTGGAGACCAACTGTAGAAACATGCATGTATAAAAGTTCCATTGTTTCTTCGTAAATAAATTTTAATTTTCTGAAGGCCGTCGAATCAAGCATATAAAAAGTATACCGCGTATAATCAGGGAGTCGTAAACGTTTGCCTATTTCCTCTTTATTATTTATGCTTTAAAATACAGATTTAATAAATGTCATTAAAAACTCAAATTCATAAGTACTGAAATTACGCCAGTGCCGTAAAGTTAAAGTGGTCGGTAAATTTGTTTTATTACTTCAAGAATTAAGCTTGATTATAATACTCATTGAATACTATTTTCAAATGAACTTTATTATTTATTTAATAGTTTGTTATTATATAAAAAGTAGTTTTAATTGAATAAATTTAAAGGGAAGAGGATAACGTAGAGAAAAATTTATCTTAAGCATTCTTTCTTTCTTTTTTCTTCTTCTTTTTTTTATCTTTTCTGATATGATGCTTTGTAAATCGGAAAAATCCTGTGCAAACAAACGCCGCTGGCTTTGTGTGTTCAGCAATATTGGGAGAAAGAATCCAGTGGCAGAAAGCGAAGGAAGGAAAAAAACAAACAAACTAGAATGACATTTCCAGCATTTCAGTACAGTTTGTTTAAAAACATATGTCTCGTCTCGCACGTTTTCTTCATGATAACGTATGAAGAAAGAAAACTTTCGAACAATAACTCAGTAATAAAAATTTTCTCAAGACCATAAAAACCTTCTTGTGCAGTATGCCATGCTTGAGAAAACTTCACTTTCTCTTAGAAATTACAAAAAAAATGTAATTATATGTAAATAATATGCACAAGAAGAAGCATAATGGACAAATTGCAGTTCAAAAAGCCGCACATTATTTGATGCGTATATTTGAGCAGCACTAGACGTATGGAACAATATTTAAAATGGAGAAAATAATATAGTTAAAAACAAGTGGACAAAAAATAGTGAAAAGATAAGAAAAAAAGTGGAAAGATGAATTTTTTTTTTCTTTTTATCGTCGTTTTTCTCATGATTACAACACTTTCCCAGCATCAATTCCCGACGCAACTTGTAATTAGGAAATGGAATAAATATCAGCAGTTGATGGGCAGTTCCTGTTTACTAAGCAGCTGCCTTGGAAAATTTTCTCATTACGAATCAGCATAATAAGGAGACTGGCTGTGACGGCCTGTTATTTCTTATTTTAACTGTCTCTACTTTTTTTAAAAATTTAAATTGTATGTCTGTATATTTGCATGTCTGAATTCGTTCATTCATTTCTTCAGTTTTTGATTTACATTCCGCAAATACAGTCAATATCGAGTTAATTAGATTTTAGTCAATAATTAAACAAAAATGCTTCTAGAAAACATCTTTAAAATCGAGTTTGGCAATTTAGATTGTGAATGAAGTCGAAAAGTTGCTAATTTTTCAGAAAGTTTTTTTTTTTTTTTTTTTCTTTTTTTTTTTTTAAATAAGAAAAATCGAATTGAATATAATAACTAATCTGCTTAAATATAAGAAAGTAATTTATTTCCAAAAGCATGTGATATTTTATAATATGCGCATGCTTTTAAGATAAAAAACTTTTCTGCTCGGGTTTTCCTGAAATCTCCATATGTGGTTTTGTTTAGCGAATAAGGCCATCTCAAAAAGTCATCGCGATTTAATAATACTATCTTAATAATAACATGGAGTATTATTTCTACATTTTCTACAATTAAAAATGATTTTAGCTGAACAAATGCAAATTAAGGATTATTCTAACTATATGGGGTTGTACTTTTTAATATTATTATTACTTTAAAGGAATTAACCTCCTTCATTGTAAGAGAACCTTAAAAGTGAAGCGTTTAGAAAAGTAACCATTTTGCCATAAAAAAGCATAAATTGAAGGAAAACAAATACACATCAGATAATTCAACCTTCACCTTCCTCCTATGACCTTGCGTGCGCCTCATATAGTTCTCACTCGCAGCATTCTTCTTTTCTCTTACAAACGATTTTGCTGCGTAATGACCTTGTGAATTACCTTAATTCGCCCCCCTCCCCATCTTATTGCGAATTCTATTTGCGTTATTAACATTTTTTTTCTGTAATCGTCTCGGAATAAACAATCTTACACGTGCTTTTCCCTTTTTCTTGTTTACAGACTCATGTCCAGGTATGTCCGGTACAATCGGGCGAAACTTTGCAGGAGCGGCGGCCGTCCCACTGCTCCTGCTTCTGCTTCAGCTGCACCCGGCGGTTGAAGGCAGCAACGACCATGCGCTCCATCTGCGCCACCGCGGACGACGCGTCCAAGGCAGCGGCCTCTTCCACTGGAGCGAAGACGATGGGGTCGGCGGCAGTCCCTTCTTCCAGCGGTTGGTCGGTGGTGTTTCCAAACTCAAGAGGAGTCCCGAAATTCACCTCGACGAGGTCAAGAAAAACGAGAGTTCGGTCGACGAGGTTGTTCTTCTGACGAGCGACTGTCCTACGTGTCTTCTCCAACAGTCAACGCCGAATGATGACAATGGGTCCTCCAACGACCACCATGCCAACAATCACTCCAACCACAACGAACATGGCGAGGACGGAGAACACGGTGAACACGGAGAACACGGTGACCATGGAGAACACCATGGGATCCATGTGGCTAGCTGGAACTGGGAGTATGTTGAGACTCCATTCATTTACACATTTTTCGTCGTTTTGGCGGGAATGTGCAAAGTAGGTAAGTATCGTCAAGAGATACTCAGAAAAGATTTTCATTCTGGTTCTTTGTGTAATTATATTTAACTCTTCAACCCGTGTATATCAATGAAATTAAAAATATTTACGCCTATCATGTTTATTGAGGACAAGAAAAGCTTTTTAGGATTGCAAACATTTATTCATTATCACATAATCCGTTTAGTACTTGAGATATGAATGTTCTTGATATAATTTTTCAGTAAAACCTACGGAAATATATATACTGAAGAGCTAAAACATTATGACAACCTACTCAATAACGCATTGCGCCATTTTTAGCCTGCAAAACAACTGCAACTCGCCTTGGCATTGATGCCACAAGTTCTTGGTAGATGACTGAACATAGGTTGTATCAAATGTCTAAGCAGCGGTCACGCAAAGTCGAGATATTCCGACATGATGTTTGAGCTCTGAGCTGCCGCTCCATGACATCCCAAATGTGCTCTATCGGATTAAGATCTGGTGAGTTAGATGGCTAGGACATTAATTGGAATTCATCCATATGCTCCTCGAACCACTCCAACACAATTAGAGCCTTGTGACATGTGGCGTTGTCCTGCTGGAAGATTCCATTTCCAGTTGGGAAGACAGACGCCATGTAAGGGTGCAACTGGTCCGTAATGATGTTCAGATAGTCCGCAGCTTTCATGGTCCGTTCTACCCCAACTACGGGTCCCAGAGCCACCCCCCATGAGAAGGTTCCCCGAAGCATAATACCGCCATCATCAGCCTGTGTATGGGGCCCGGTTTACGGGGGGGGGGGGGGGCAACTGTTCACCTGGAAGTCTGCGTACCCTGACACGACCATCGACCTAAGAAATCGTGATTCATCCGACCGGGCAACTTATCCATTCTTCCACTTATCCATGGTCTAGTCTCGATGTTCCCGGATCCATTTTAGGCGTAGTTGACAATGACGCTTGGTCAACAGAGGCACACGAATGGGGCGTCTGCTGCCAGGCGTCTATCCAACAGTGTCGGCTGAACTTTGTGTTCCGAAACACTTGCACTCGGTCCTGCATTGTATTTGGCTGTCAGCTGAGCCACTCTCCGACGTCCTTTTTCTTTGATGACGCGTGGGCATCCAACACCTTGGTGTCTACTGCTGGTTTCACTGTCATTTATCCACTTTGCATAAATACTAATAACGGCAGATCGTGAACAACTTACCAGTCGTGCAGTTTCGGAGATACTCGTTCCGAATCTTCTGGCCATTACAATCTGCCCTCTATCAAATTCGCTTAGATCAGCAGCATTTCCTATCACTCGCAAAATTAAGTGCAAGACTGATTCCTTGCCTTCTCCAGCAGCAGTTAAATACCATTCCCACTTAATTACGTACCCTCCGCATGTTACAGACGAGTTCATTCACCAATGTGGTGATGGTCATAATGTTTTGGCTCTTCAGTGTAGACGGAAAACTTCGTAAAAATTGTATTTCCGTATGTAACAAATATTTCCACAGCTTTCAAGAGAGATGCTTTCGACTTTTGAGATAAGATGGTAAAACATAGGATCCCGCGTTCTTCAGCTAAAAGAATGTCTAATAACAAAGAATTTGTCGTCTTCGAACTTGGTCAGTATATAATTTTCTATAATTTCTCCTGACTGCTTCGTAGGCCTATTTTCGTTCACATTTATCAGAAAACCAGTTTCAGCCTGTTCACCATAGCTACTATTCTAAACGCATGCTAAATAATAGCCTATGGCGGACAATAATTCCAAATAGAAACGACACGCCCTTTATTTCTATAAAAGCTTACATCAAAATTTATACTTCAGTTAATTTCCAAGTAATGCGTGATTCACGCCTGTTTGAATTTAATAAATTCAAGTAGTTAGATCAACCTTGCCTACGAGGATATACCCAAAAGTCCTTGGAATTTTATCATGAGGGTATACGATGAAACGCCGCTCGATATATCTGCATCTTGTATGATTCAGATTACATGCGGCTTTTTCAACTAAGCGAACAATTTTTATTTTGGTGAGTGCTTTCCGTTGTTTGCTTTACGCTGCGAATTCACGATGGCTGATATGTTTAAAATTGAATTAAAAAAAAACGCTACAGAAACTATGAAATGTAGTTTGGTGATAACGCTTTGGCCGAACACAAATCTTATGACTGGTTCAAAAGAGCCAAGCTTCGGTTGATGATGATCGTTTAAACGCCATCACACAGCATTACAGCAGAAAATGTCACTAAAGAATCTGGGAGATCTCAACTGGCGCATCAGATATTTCCGCAACATTATGGGACTATCGTTTGGCAGTGTCTGCGAATTTTATCTGAAGAATTGAACATGAAAAAGTGCTTACGAGCAGTTTTGAGTGATGATCCTAAACAGCATCGCGTGGAAGTATACAAGCAACTTTAACAGCAGTTGGAAGATGACCTAAATTTCATGTGACTTGTTTCTTTCTCAAAGATGAAACTTACATTGAAAGGGTGAAGATTTCGCTCAATAGAGAGCTCTGGGGCTGAATCGCAGTTGGTCGTATTAAACATACTAACCAACAAAAGAAAAACCCAACATGCATCCCATTTTTCTCAAAAGTATTGGGATCTGAATGTGCACTCCCAAGGGAACTAATTTGAAGATGATGATAGTGTATAATATATCAAAACTTTCAAATTAGTTCTCTTGGGAGTGCACACTTCAGTTCCAGCGCTTCTGACAAACACATGGTGTAGTTTTACTTATTGATGATCCCGGGAAGTTCTGGATATATCCTCGTATAATGTAAACTATATAGGATGACAAAAAAAAATCGCCTCGCAACTTATTTTATTCGAGTAAATGTTTCTTCGGCATAGATCATTTGAGTCGATTTATATTTTCATTAACACAAACTGATTATGCAGTTTTAAAATGAGAAAAAAAATTTGATAACTGATAGACATGCCGTTTAAATTGCTGTATGGACAAAAAAACCTACAAAGAGTTAAATTTTTAACCAATTAACTGTTCTTAACCAAACTTATCTGAAGAAAACAACTTTTAAGTTAGTGAGTTTATCAAACGTCATAATTTTTGTTTTCCTTTCATATTTTTTTTTCTAACCGTTCTAGCCAGTTATTTTAAACTCCATTATTGACTATTAAAGTCTGTGAGGCTTATCTGTCATGTCTTTCTTTAGAAAAAAACTTGCTATTTCTGATAAACAGCACTCGCGTTGCTCGCAAATGGAGTCTCTAAGCCAAAGCCTTTCAGCGTTTGAGGGGGTCCTCAAGATGTTTGGATTTTTCCAAGTAAATCTCTTTTTTGGGTTTGCCACTGAAGATGAATTGTGAAGCTCTCGAGTTTCCATGGCGACTATACACGAAGAAAAATGGAACACAGGAAATAGGCTAATCTTGCAATTCCTCGCCGAAACATTTTTAAGATAAATGCTGATGTTTTGAAACGAAAATTGCTGCCTGCTTCAAATGGCAGACGTAGACTAAAAATATTTACGAAAGATAAAATAAATATTTTAATTCAAAACCCTTTCCAGTTCTTTCCATTAGGAAGTTTTAAATATCGAATTGTTTCTAAACTCCATTTTGTTTTTTTCGCTGTGATTATTTGTCTGAAAATTGGAACAAAATTAATTTATCTGTGGCTAGTAGTTTAAAATAATATTAAAAAATTGATTTATTTTACGTATTAAAAATAAAAATATGCATGTCAATGTGAATGTTTTGATAAAAATTTTGGATTATAAGCGTGGAAATTTTCAGCACAAAATCACACGGTCGTTTCAAAAAAAATAATTTGATAATGAAATTTTAAAATCTTTTAAATGAAGGAAATGTTTGACAATAGCAATTAAGCAATGTTTAAGTCAGATCTCGTTTAAATCTAATTACTCATGTAATTAAAAAAACTAATATAATCGCATCCCATTTACATTAAAAAAAATATTGATTTCACATTTCTAGCTTCTATCTGAATTTTTTTCCTTTCACCGAACGTGTTCCAAAACTTAAAATGTAGATTTCTTGAATGGCAAAATGTGAGAGGGATGTGAATTCATCGATCGAAATTTTTTATGAACTCCTCCTCTGATAAGAACATCACATTTTCCATTCTGTATTATGTCCCAAGCAAATCTCACAAAAATATTTTGTCCACATTTTTATCTTAAACATTTACAGTGAATAGAATGTAGTTGATATTAGTGAACAAGATATGCTTAATCCTTAGAGTCGGCAAGAGCCGGCTACAGCAAAGTGAAAATCCTTTTTTAAATTGTCAAATACTTATCTCTTTAAATGGAGATTTATAACTTAACATGTTGAGGATGTTTATTGAAAATATTTTTTTTCTATTTAAGTGAAGTGTTTAAGCCACACACAATACCCTCTTGGCAAATAAGCGTGAGGGTTTTCAGTTGCTAAGGAACTTCGCTGTGGCTCGTTACTTGTCTTTCTCCTTGTCTTCTGCTTCCATTGTTTTATCTTGAGAGGCTCCATTAAGAAGTGCCTCGAGGCACTTCACTCGATCAAAAGCGCCCCCCGCGGAGAGCAGGAAACTTTGCTGCAAGACACGCAGCCAATTGAGAAATATCTCTCCTTTTATTTTTATAGGATTCCACCATGCGGACTTCCTTTCATCCCTCCTTCCTGAATCATGGTAAGTTCTATCTACTGAACTCGAAAGTATTTTCCTAAATATCTTTTCATATTTATTTGTAAAAAAAAAATTAATTAAATTACAACCTTTTGCTAGAACTATAGCTTCTAAACTTTTAGTGTAAATGAATGAGTTTTGACAACGCCATCTATCATTTTGGATTTAGAATGGGCTTTTAAATGAAAAGCGGCATTTTCTATCGAAATAATCTTCCGATATATGCTATGTAATTTTCGCTGAGTTTGCCTCGATGGGCTATTGTGAGTGAAACGTTTCATTGTACAAGTTAATTTTAAATAACTTTTCCAATGACAAAACGCGAAAAGAGGCAACTTCAAGTATCATACATGCATTTTGTATTTTACATAATGTAACTCATGCATCCCGTCCTCGAATAGCAAATGCGTAAAGGCAACTTATTCCAGTCAACATATATTAACTGGCTTTTATTCCTAATTGCACTTAATAACAAACAAGGATTAAGAAGGCCAAACCTCAAAATCTAATTTCTTTGAATATTTCTAAAAATTCAAGTTCCATATTCATCAAGAAATATCTAATTTCTTGTGAGCATCAAATGCGAAGTGAGCTATAAAATGAAATAAGTTCATTAAATGAATAGTGATTGCGTAGCATATGTTAAAAAGTAAACAAAAAAAAAAAATCACTTGCTACCGGTTGTGCGGTTCGTTGGAGACGATATCAGATTTTCATTAGATTTCTTCAGACAGAGTCTTATGAGGACAGCGCCACCAAACATTCCCCTTCTCCGGTTCAACCCCCGCTCATCAACCCCCTCCACTTTCTTAAGCTATTTGCTTAAAAAGAAAAGCAATCGAGGCATTCAGTTAATTGCTTGCTGCTCCTGTGCTCAGATTAGAGAGAAAAATGTCTGGATTTAATGAAACTGTCTAATAACATGTTTAAAAAAAACCCTCATATTAAAGCATTTTAAAAATGTAAAAGCTCCCTTTTGAACGTCTTCATTTCTTTAAGAGCATTCTCGTGTTAAATTCTACGATGAATGATGGAGCATAGTGGCGAAAAATTCATTTCAGTGAAAAATTTATATTGTAGATCAGTGTTCTTCAAACTTCAAAGATTCATGGAACCCTTTTTAGAAAAAGATTTTTTTTACGGAACATCTTATCAAGATTGTTCAAAATTGGAGATAAAAAAATATTAATATATATTAATTCAACCCTTTCATTTTTACTAATGAAAAAAGGAACTCCTGGAACATTGAATACCACTGTTGTAGACTCTTTATAAATGTAAAGAATGAGGACCTTAAAAATTTTAGTATAAAGGTCTATTAAAAAAATGACATCAGTTATATATTATGTCATTTAATAATTACGATTCGAGCCTTCAAATATAAATCGAGCTATGGAAAGGATGGACTCTATTCTTGTTACTAAAGTAAAAGAGAAAGGGGGGGAAAAGCACAATTAGTTGATTAACAAACAATAATAAAAATAGAAGACATTAATAATTTATTACTAAAAATACCTGGCTCACCCTATTTATTTTTTTTAAATGGGACATTAAATCGCATTAAAAAGCAAATACTGGATTCAGAGAGTTTATGACCTAGAGTAAATATTTTTTTTGCCCTTTTTTCCAGCCTACTGATCTTGCTCGGAACGTTGGTCGGTGGAATCGTCTAGTGAGTATCGATTTAAATCTATTGATTGTTTTCTATCTATTTTGACACTGTGATTCATTGCATCCTTCCCTGATTTCTCAATTCCTTTTATTAGACAAGTCACTTCAAGTATATGCTCTTATCAAAAAAATATGCAGTTCCCAGTTTAATTAAGTTTCTATAATTTCGTGATGATGATGATGATAGACAAAATTTCTCAAGCTTTTTTTTAAAAGATCACAACCTTTTATGTTATTCTCACAATTTAAAAGATTCCAAACTGACATTCTGTATTTAGAATCAAAATGATATAATCTTCTTAAGTGATACTGGAGACTTGGGAAATTTTTGTTATACAAATGTTTAGCTGAGCTTTATGAATCCTTCGAAATTTCTTACAAAACTTTGTGTCTTTGCAGTGTTACGGGAGAAGAGGACGTCATACCAAACTTCGAACCTCGAACTTTCTTCCTGTTTCTCCTGCCTCCGTAAGAAATTTCATTTTTATCAATGAGCTTGATTTGATTAAATAGTAAGGAATTGGAGATGATTGAAGTAAAAGATATTGGCTATTTTTTAATGCATTATTTTTGAAAACAATTATAGAATCATGTTAGAATCTGCTTATTCCCTCCACGACCGTGCCTTTGCAGACAATTTAGGAACCGTTCTTTTGTATGCTGTCGTGGTAAGGCTTTTTTTCATCAATCGAATCTTCAATTTTTGTAAAAATGGGAAGTGGGACAAGATGCAAGTCTTTATTGGGTGTGAAAAAAACTTCAATATCTACAATCCCTGGCAGCAAGTTTGCGATATGTGCCTTCAATTCTGGAATGCGCGACACTTACATGAGGATATTGTATAAATAAAGTGTTGCGCATATAGTTAACTAAAAACAAAAATATGCATACCATTTATTTGGGACAGCTGTTTAGCTAACACATGCGCTCAGATGTGTGAAACCGCAAATTACATAGGAAAAATGAACATGGAATCCCTAGCCTGGAAAAAAGTTTGCGATATCTAAATCGTCTAAGAAAAGGTTTGCAATAATTAGACATTATTTGTATATATGTCAAAACTGAATATTGGGATATACATTGCCAGTATAAAAGCAATACTACATCAACAGAGTGATTAAAAGGTTTAAATGAAGTCTGGAAGCCCACAACATGAGACCCTTTAAAGATGTGACGCAAGTCCTTCGACTGATCATCGTGAAATTGTTGGATGAAGCCAAAACGCAAACTGAAGTTTCAGAATTGTTGGCATGTGCCCAATCCAGTGTTTCAACCACGATAGTAAGTGTGAACAGCAATGCAAGATCAGGTCGACCACAAAAAAGTCAAACAAACGGCAAGACAGAGTACTAGAGAAAATCTGCAAGAAAATGAGAAAAAAGACATCAAAAGAACTGAGTTATGAATGGAGGAAGATTTCTCACGTTTCAGTTTGTATTAGAACAGTCAGAAACTGACTCAACGAGCTTGATTATCGTTCAAGGAATACAAAACCACTGCTGAGTAAAAAAACATCGACAGTTATGCTTAAAATTGGCCAAAACAAACAAACATAGGAGCATTGAAGACTGGCGATAGATGATTTTTTTCCCAGACGAAAGCCGGATTTGTGCATCAAGTGGCGATGGTGCTGGAAAATGTGTACGGAGACATTCAATTGAAAAATTCCATGAAGATTATTTGCTGAGCAAGGAGAAATTTCAAAATTCCATGAAATTATGATTTGGTACTGTATCTCTTTTAAAGGACCTGGGAAAATGTGCCTAATGAAAACAGCTAACGGATGTGCCTATATTGACATCATTGGTTCCTTTCTTCTGCCAACAATTGAAGACCATATCGGACATGATGAATGCATATTACAAGACGATAACTCATCTTGTCATCGTGCAAAAAAGTGACCTTGCATCTTCATGAACTGCGTATACAGCAAATAGTCTTGACATGAAGCCAATCGAGAATTGCTGGTGTAAATTAAAAGTGCTCAACGAAAAGTGCTCAACGAACTTTTGCCATCAATAAAGTCCAGTTGTTCTGAAATACAAGACTTCTATTGCCAAGAACTACTTTATTCAATCCCTAAACACATTAAAGCTTTAATCAAAGCTAAGGGTAATGCTAAGGGTGTACCATATTATTGCAAACTTTTTTTCCAGACAATTTAAATATCGCAAACTTTTTTTTTCCAACCAAGGGATTAGATGGTCATTTATTTTCTATGTAATTTACGATTTCGCAGATCTGATCTCATGTGTTAGCTAAACAGCTGTCCCAAATAAATGTTATTTTTTTTAACTCTATCTTTATTTATGCAATATCCACAAACGTGTCGCACATTCCAGAATTGAAGACACATATCGCAAACTTATTGCCAGGGGTTGTAGTATCTCTGAATTAAAAGACGGGTTACATCTTACTTTTCATCTGTCTACCTGCATATTTTAAATCGAAAACGTCTGAGCCAATTCCGATCATATCGGAAATACAAACATAACCTAACGTAAATAATAATAATAATTAACTGGAGATGCGTGTCCAAAAAAAATTTTTTTTTTCTTTTTCCCTTCCATTTTTCAATTGAAAAATCATAACCTAACGTCATAAACTTTGTATCATGATGAAACACTTCATTTCAATTGCAGTATTTTTCTCAAGGAAAAGTAAAATGTAATATTTTTTTTATCCCAAGAATTCCATATATTACAAATACACAGTGCTGATTGTGGAAATTTCACAATAAGAAAACACATGAGCTATTCAAACGAAATTCGTATTACAGATTATTTATAACAGATAAGTGGTTATATTACGAAGCTGTATATGCGTTTTCAGGCATGAAAGCTATACTTCCTAAATCCACAACGAGCGCTAACGGCTTCAACTTGAATTTATAGTGAATGAATTTGCTTTTGGAAATGTCCTGCTAGGCTGCTTCAATGGCATATAACCCAGTGTTGACTGGAGGGGATTGAGGGGCCAGTCGCCATACGATCTGAATGAACTGTACCACTTTAACCACTTCTGACTCCGAAATATGATGTATTGTAGGGTAATCAAGATGATGAATTGTACATACAACGTGTAAAAGTGAGATATGAATTGAATGCAATTATTCCCCAAACTATAACAACATTCAAGAGATAGATAATAGTTTTCGTGTGACGCTGGTATTAGTTGAATTTACAATAAAAAAACAATATATTGCCGATTGGGAAGCTTCATCGCTCTGTTTCGAAAGAGCCTATCTGCTTACTTACATTGCCTATGATGTAGGGGATTGGTTCCCAAACTGTGCTATGTGGAGGCAATAGTTGTGAAAATAGTAATCCAGGCAATAGTTGTTCACGGGCGAAAAGTTTCATGTTTCCAAAAAATGTTCTGCTTATTGTTGTTCATTATTATTGAAGTTTACTGATTATTAAGCGAAAATTAATAACAACTGAAAATGAGTGTTTAGAAAATTTCTTTTATAGAAGTTTCGGAAATAACAACAACATCCAACAGTGCTTGCAGACAAAGCTTGGCCCATGACAATGTTTAACTGCTCTAATACAATCAAGACCATATATTACAAGAGTTACTTCTCCCATCTAATCCTGAGATTTCGGATCTGATCCCAGACGGCAATGTACCCCATTTTACTGTATCCATAGTAACCATATGCACGGATGGCATGGGTACAAGTAAATTCTCCCGTTACGAGTAATATTAAAACCATAATGAAAAGAAAGATCAGTTTCCCTCATCCCGATAATTTTGTCTCACTGAAAGTCTGTAAGGTGCTTGTAGCAGAATCTACTCTGGTGAAAGGCATGATCATAGAAATCACCATCAGCTCTTTCACGGATTTAAATATCCCTTTTGTTCCACCTTGATATATCATCTTGCAAATTGCAGGCTAATCCAAACTCCTTCTTGGTGTTACAATTTTCACAAACGTATTTTAGGTGAAGCAATATAGTTGGCGTAATTACCAGAACTATTTCTATGGATCCATATTATTTCTATAAGGCTCCAAAAATGGGACTTAAATGGTTTTATATCTTGTATTATTTCGTACGTTCAAATTACACTCACTCACCAAAAGTCATGGCACACCCCTCCAATCAGGTTCCCCGTCCGTAATGCGACAGATCCCGCTGCTTCCATTCTCGGAATGCAGGTGCACAGGACTCCTTGATATCACACAATCATTGTAAGCAGAAATGGCAGAACACCGAGAGCTAACCGCATTTGAACGGGGGATAATTGTTGGTGCCAGACGGATGGGTGCCTCAATATCAGATGTAGACAACAACCTGCAATTTTCGAGGGGTTACAGCCCATGTCGGACAGGGAACGGGCCGCCCACGCCTTATTGACGCCAGAAGTGTTCGCTGGGTCACCCGGCTTGCAACTGCTAACCGAAGGGTGACAGCGGACCAAATCACCATGCGGTACAACCAGGGACGTCCTACAACTGTGTCCGTGACGACATTTCGGCGAACCTTGGCAGCTGCAGGCTTTGGGAGCAGGAGGCCACGACGGGTGCCACTCTTGACAGTTGCACATCGTCGGCAACGCCTAGCCTGGGCCAACCAACATCGACATTGGACTGCTGAGGACTGGCGAAGGGTTGCCTGGTCCGACGAGTCACGGTCTCAGTTGTATCGGGCCGATGGTCGTGTCCGTATCTGGCGCAGGCCACACGAAGCCATGGACCCCGCTTGTCAGTTGGACCACTCAGGTAGGTGGAGGCTCCATACTGGTCTGGGATGTTTTCTCGTGGCATGCAATGGGTCCATTGGTGCATCTGACATCCACTCTGCGTGCTACTTCCTACGTCGATCTGCTTGGGGACCATCTGCAACCCTTCATGAATTGTTTTTATCCCGCGGGCGACGGCATCTTCCAGCAAGATAATGCGCCTCCACACACGGCCCTTGTGACACGGCAGTGGCTGGAGGAACATGCTACCGATTTCACGACAATGATTTGGCCTCCACGTTCCCCAAATTGCAATCCCATTGAATATTTGTGGGACGTCAACGAACGATCTGTCAGATCGTCACCAACACAACTGATAAATGCACCATCGTTATGGAGTGCAGTGGAGGCGGCATGACTTGCAGTGCCTGTGGATGTGTTCCGGGGACTGGTAGACTCTTCCACAACGGGTCGCCGCCGTTTTCCGGGCCAGAGGGGACCAACATGTTATTAGTCAGGTGTGCCATAACTTTTGGTGAGTGAGTGTTCATTGGTGTCCATAAACTAAGGGATTTGCAGAATGAGACCCTTCTGTACATCCGATCAGCACTAAATTTGGTAAGGCCATTCTATACAGGTCCTGTAACACCATTCCACAGGTGGCAGCATCATTGGCGGCATAACACACTTATTTCATTGACCTTGCGACACAGATCATAGTGCACGTGCCATAAAGAACGTGTTTGAGCATTCGATAATTGTTGCTCATTGTGTCCATTTAGAGAGTGAAATGAGATGGCGAATAATTGGACGACTGGATACAGGTCAGTCCTAGGTTGAAGTGTCTCGGGTGCTAAACGTAATCAGCTAGCATCATTTCAAGACTGTGGATACGGTTCTGGCAGGATGGGAACACCCGCAGACACTTTAATCAGGGTCGTCCAAGGGTCGTAACACCCAGACAGGACCGCTACCTTGTTCTATCTACCACGGACATTGTCAGAGAGCTATCAGTGGCCACTGGGATTAAAGTTTCCAGGCAAAGGATATACAGGAGACTCCACGCATTTCACCTGTATGCTCGACGACCGATGAGGTGCGTTCCATTGGCCTAAGGACACTGTAAAGACAGTTGAGTCAGGCCCATGCTCTCGCATCATGATGTGCTTCTGTACACCGCTACAAGTCTTCGGTAGAGGGGCCATTATTGGCCGGGATAGTTTCCTGCGACAACATGTTCGTCTTTTCATGGGTTTAGTAGGTCCAGATTTTCTCTACATGGACGATAGTGCTCGTCCGCAAACTACCTGGAACATGAGCATATCCGGAAAATGGATTGGGCCAGCATGGTCCCCGGACTTAACCCCATCAAACACACATGGGACGCTCTTGGAAAACGTGTTGCGGCACGAGTAGCACCTCCGCAAACACTGCGGGACCTGCGTACGTCACTGCTCCATGAATGGGATGCCATCCCCCAACCATTGTTGGATATCCTGGTTTTGAGCATGCCAGCGCATTGTGCTTTGTATGTTTCGAGGGGGGGGGGAGGCACACAGCACATATACGTTGTCTACAGTTTACAAAACTAAAGGGGGAAGAGGGTTGCTACAAGTTTTGTGTTAGGGATGTCCACTCTTTATGTTGTTACATCCGCAGCAGTGCTGCCACATTTGTGTTTAATGATTGAATTGTGTTTACATGACCTAGAATAGCCTTACCAACTTTGGTGCTGATTGGATGTACAGAAGAGTTCCATTCTGCAAATCCGCTAATTTATGGACACCAGTGAAATATATAATGGAATACTAAACGGGGATATTCTGTACTAGAAAGTGTTAATTTTGCCCCTCCAGAAAAATAATCTACACGAGCTCCCTTTTTATCAAGTTTGATTAAACTGATTTCTTGTTTCCTCTGCCATAGATTTACAGTAAGTACCCATTTCATGCCAAATGATTTACTACTAATAATTTCTAATAGTCAAATTTGCGACACATAAACATTTTCTGGTTAATATAGAATTCTAGATCACTCTTTGTGGGTGTTGTAAGTTTTGCTATGTACATGAAGGAAAAATCTCATACCACAAAAAACTTCTGAGATTTGAACGCTGGATACATAGATTGAAGGCTACACCTCCATTCTCAATGCGAAGATTGAAACTCATGCAGCATTTCATATCTCGAATGTTTTTTGGTGAGAGGTTTTTTCTTCATGTATAGGCAATTCCACAGTGTATTGTATTCCACACAGTTCCTTCTTATTTTATTTCAACTTCTGCTATGGTAAGAAACATCTATCTTGTTGAAATTAAAGATTTCCATCAAAATCCTAGCCCTTCCTTTTGTAAGATTTGATTCTAATAGAAAAAAAACAAACAAAAAAAAACCCCATTAATTTTTCTCTTTTCCTTCATTTTCAGGGTACCCTCATCAACTGCTTCACTATAGGTAAGATGTCTGTTCTACTCAATAATATATATTGACTGTATAAGGTTTGAAGAGAAAAAGATGTGACCACTTAATGTTTCTTATTTAATAAGTAGTATATTTATTTTATTCCACTAACAAACTAATTGTCTATTAAGGTCCCACCCTATATGGGTTGGCTCAGGTAGGAGCCATGGGGGAAATCACAATAGGAGGGGTAGAAGCCCTCGTCTTTAGTGCTTTAATATCTGCTGTGGACCCTGTAGCGGTTAGTCTATCTTCCTTCAAAATGCATAAATCCTAATCCATTCTTTACAAATTAAAAATTTGCTCCTTTTTATAGTTATAAAATTCTGGTTAAAAAACTGGATATAAATTTATTACCAAGTTCCAGATTTATTTCCTAATAAGTCTATTTTTTTTTTTTAAATCATTGAAGGTTTTAGCAATCTTCCAGGAAGTAGGAGTAAACAAAGATTTATATTTTCTTGTTTTTGGTGAATCTTTATTAAATGGTATGTTGGCATTAATATGAACTACCTTACTTGGTGTGTAGGAAATATTTGTTAAATGCATCTCTTAATGATTGACAGATGCCGTAACAGTAGTATTATATACAATGATGGTTACCTTTACCACTATGGAAACCATCACAGCAGATCAGGTAATTGTTTGAATTTCAACCTTGGTTAATATCATAAAAGATGTACATATATATTTTTATTTACAGTAATGTAAATTTTAAAAATAAACAACTAAATATTTAATTTTGACGGACATTAAAATCACTGATTGCATAAGTACCTCATTATTGCATATAAGATTGCATAGGTGCTCATTATGCAGGACAATTGGCAGGATCATTCCTGTTATAGCTAGATTCCATGTACAAAGTGAAATCGTTTTGGCATTCTCTCTTTGCGTGAAAATTATTTTTTTTTTGTGAGAAAATCTGTAATTTTCATTTTGCTGCTTAAGATGTAAATTATTAATTTCATATAAGACTTAATTCAAATATAATAAATCTGTAACCCTCTCATCTTATGGAAATAAGAATCTCATTCTGTTTAAACTCAGAAATGTAAACATATGAAGCATGAAATTTGCGAAATCAAATTAATTGTTAAGTCCTTTAGGGCATTCAAAAATTTGATACTATAAAATAAAGGGCATTTCAGAAAAAACTATATCATTTCTTAATCTAATAATTTGACCAATTCTCATGCAAATGACTCAAATTTTAACAGCATGTTTAGAAACAACTCAAAAGTCTAATATCACCCAAGACATGTGGCATCGTGTTTGGCAGGAGCTGGATACCAACTTGAAAACTTGTAAAATTGCTCTTGAAAGTCATACATACTTACTTTTCAAATCCGCTTATCCATTAGGGTCGCGGGGGCCGCAGCCCTATGGAGGATCTCGCCACTCGCAATCTTCTGCCATCAGGTGCATGTCCTCAATAGTAATAACCAAGCAACTCTAACCCAGATTCTCCATGTAGTTTAGCCACCTGATTCCATGAAATCCATATGCCTTTGAATTTCTCATTCAAATTTTTAATTAATAAATCCTCTTTCTCTCAACCTTATGCCTGTTCAGTTTCATTTTCCCAGGCTATATATAATAATGTATAAGATTCCACATTCAATAGTAAATAGATCATTTATTGCCAATGCATTTTGGCATTCGGCCTTCATTTGGACAATCAAATAAGGAAACTATCGTTGAACTGAATTTAAGAAACAAGAATCTTAAATTACTATTTAAATGACAATTGTTACAAACAAACTATTTAGTTATTCAGATATTTACATCTCAAATGATATTAAAATTTATCTGAAACGCCCTGTATTTTTAAAATGATAAAATTTTCTGTGAATACTAATTTGTTAAGGCTTTGTACTTTAACAATAATTTACAATTTTATTTTAATTAAAAATTTTTTTATAAACTTTTAAAATAACCCACATTTTGAAACTAAGAAAAAAAAAATTAAAACATTATATAAAAATATTTAATTTACATTTCTGATATTCAAGCTCTCCGTCTTCAAATCTATCTTTGTCCCCATTCTCACCTATGGTCATGAGGCTTGGGTAATGACCGAAAGAGTGCGATCGCGGGTACAAGCGGCCAAAATGAGATTTCTGAGAAGTGCAGCAGGTGTTACCCTACCAGATAGAGTGCACAGCAGCACAATAAGGGAGTCTTTAGGCAGAATGTGAGCATTCTTGCTAAATTTCAGATCTACAGCACTTTTTTTTTTGCCTTATTCACAAATTGATATGAATCGCTTGTTGGCCTAATATACAATTTGTTATTTGGTTACTTTGATCCGTCATTCCTTCTCCAATTCAAATTTTACTGTTTGATATATATATTACGAAATTAGACACGGTAATCCGGTGTAACCTGCTTTCAGTAAATGGTGGAGGCCACATTCAACATGTAACTAATTTTAGTAACGATTAAAGACTTGTTAACCTGCGTCTTCATGTCTAATTTCGTATACGAATATTGCATAGAGCGCCATTCCATGCTGGTGGTGACCTTTTGAACTAACTTTTTTTTTGGTGGCTATGAACTTTCCATGCCCTCTTGTATAATATTACCAAGTATTATAGCTTTTGGTCCAGTAGTTTTTTTTTATGGCCATGTCAAATTGGAACTTTAATTATAAAGACCCTGTAGTTTAACATTATCAATAAACTGAATAAACAATTTACTTTTATAATTCTTATCTAGATAGGTCTAGGCGTAGCTGCCTTCTTCTGTGTCAGCCTTGGAGGGCTGTTCATTGGTATTATAATTGGGATGCTTACAGCATTTATAACAAAATTCACAGAAGAAGTAAGAGGTAAAGTCAGGATTTTTCAGTATTTCTTTAATGTCCAATAATTTTTAAATAATATTTAATGATTGCTGTTTTTATTGTTTTCTTAATATGGTAACAATCAGTGGTAGAACCTTTAGCCATGTTAGGAATGGCTTATCTGTCATATTTAACAGCAGAAATGGTGCATTTCTCAGGGATAATAAGGTAAATATTTGATACCTTTTTCTCTTTAAAACAATTTTTCTATTTAATGTATGCTGTAGGAGAAAGTTTAAATACTTTTATAAACTTTGAGGACAGTTCCATACACCAAAACAAGAAAAGTTCATATAAACACATGTCCAAAAATCCTTCGTTTTCGATTTATTAATGAAAGTTTACAACATAGGTGACTGGAGCTCATCCACATATCAACTCATAATAAATGTTCGAAATGCCCTCCTCTTGCTTCTAAACATGCATGCACTTGTCAAATCATGGACTGTTGCACCCTTTCAAATACTCTGACTGTTTCGAATGGTTTTGCAGGCTTCCATGTCATGTTGAAGAGTTTCTGCACCAGGGTGGTCTGCATATTGATGGACCAATTGTGGTTCCCAGAGATAATAATCCAAAGGATTGAGGTCGGGGGAACGTGCAGGCTATGGAACTAGTCTTCCTCTACCTATCCATCTGTCATGGTGGATACCAGCTAGTGCATCTCGAACACAGACGGAAATGTGCTAGAGCTCCATCATGCATAAACCATCTGGGATACAATGAGTCAAACGAACATTAATAACTCGAAAACGAAGGAACTTTTGAATTTTTTTTCTTGCTTTGGTGTAAGGAACCTGTCCCCAAAGTTTGTAAAAGCATTTTTGAAACATGCTGTATAGGTATAAATAATATATAAATAATATTTTCAATAAAACTTGATTATCAACAGTATGATCATAAGAGCATTTCAGTATTTAAAGCAAGATCACTCAATTAAAAATTTAAAATGAAAAGAAAAATACATGTATTGAGGAAATCTGATGAGTTAACTTATTAAATTTAATGAGCCATCTCCAAGTTTCAGTTCAAAGAACAATTGGGAAACCTTAACTGCATTGAAGTAAATTGTTGGATTATATTGATTACTGCAAAAATAAAAAATAACAATCTTGACAATATTGGGCTTTTCAAAGATTAAAAAAATCAACAAAAAAACCCTATTTTTAATGATTGTTCTAATCATAACTATCCCAAGGAATACAGTTTGAATGTACGAGGGTTATTTTCAAAGTAAGGTCCGCTTTGTAATAAAAACAAAACAACCGTATACATTTTCAAAATTTATTCTTTACCAGATTCTTTACGTACTTTTAACTCAATTTCTATATAGTTTCTAAGTTTATTTAAACACTTGTCATAGTGTTCAGTGAGCTTCTGTATCATAGAAGTCTGCTTCCTGTGAGGAAAGCCATGCAGTTTTCATTTGTTCATTGTTGCTGAAACACTGGCTGCCATGAAACTCCTGTATGTGCCAGAACAGGTATTAGTCACTGGATGCGAGATCTGGACAGTAAAGAGGGTGGTCAAGTTGTTCCCAATCAGATCTGATTAGAGCTTGCATTTGAGCAGAGTGTGGCTTTGCATTGTCATGGAACTGCCACACACTGGTCCTTACACCTTACTAATATAGCGATGGCATGTCTGTTGCTTCTTGCTGTATTTTGCAGTCGGCAGCAACCTCAAGATTCTTAAACAGTTTAATGACACAGTGCAATGCCATGGTTATAAATGGTGTCTGCCTGTTCACAAGGGATGCTAGGAGTCTTTGCGCATACATACTGCTACAGGCATGCAAGATTTCCAAAGATATTTACAAATGGACTTACTTAAAAAACTACCCTCGTACATTCTGAATGAATTAATAAGGTATTTACTTACTGGAAACAATAAATCATCAATAATGATGATAGCAACAACGTGTAACAGCAAATAGTAGACAAGGAACTTTCGTTTTCATTTTCATAAAAAAAAATTCTTTTCAAAATTTTTTTCTTATTTAAAAATTTGTCGAGTGTTTTTCTTTCTAAATAAAGTCAATTTAAAAGAGGATTTTCAGTTTTAGTAAGATCTAGAAAAGTTTTTGTTATCTTTTTCTGTGAATTAATAGTCAGGCCCTGTTTTTTGAAATCGTTTATTTTGAACCAAAATGCATAGTTTTCCATCAAATTTTGGATTACTAAGAATCTTTGGTTGTAAGAATGTTATAAATATTATTATTTATATAGTTAAGGTGCGTCCAGAAAGTATAAAGCCACTTGTTTTTAACAATATTATTTTAATGTGTAACCAAAATGCGATAAGAATCAACAATGTTCATCATGTTAACTTGACTGCTTGCCAACCATAATTACAAGTATAAATAACAAATACCAAATAAAATAATGAGAAAATTCAATTTTAGTTGTCCAAAAAGTATAAAGCCAGTGTTTGATTTTGTACAAATATTTAAGAAAGGTTAGACCCATTTGGTCAAGGGGGTGATAGGTATGCGCAAATGATGGTAAAAATGCATAATTAGTTATACAAAATTTCTTAGTTGAGCTAACACATGCAGTTTAACAATGCCGCGTGGAAAACCATTGTCAGATTTTGAAAAGGGGCAAATTGTTGGCTCAGGTCAATCAGCTCGAGCTATTGCACGTTCCTTGAGTCGATCACACACAGTTATTGACAATTATTTGAAGTTGGGTGACATGTACGGTCATAAGAAACGAAGTGGCCGGCCAACAAAACTTACCTCACACCAGAAAAGAGCAATCTGCAAAGAGGTGAGTGTACATGGAGCATCTCTTCGAACACTAGCGAAGAAGCCTGAATTCAATGTCTCCAAATCCACCATTGCCAAAAATACAAAAGAAAATGAAGAAAAAAAGAAGAAGAAAATCAAGTACAAAAGAAGAAAATCAAGTCCTGCTCTTAAACACCGCCACAAAGTGCAACGTGTTGAATTTGCAAAAATGAAGATGTCTTGGAAAGATGAGTGGAAGAATATCATATTTAGTGACGAAAAAAAATTTTTCTTTATGACCCAGATGGGTGGCAATTTTATTGGCACGATTTGAGAAGAGACGAACAATTGTTTTCCAAACGACAGATGAGAGGGGGCCGTGTAATGGTGTGGGGTGCTTTTGGATGGAAGTCCAAATCAAATCTTGCTTTCATCAGTGGCAGGATGACAGCCACGAAGTATCAAGATATGCTGGAAAATTTTCTCTTGCCATTTGCTGAGGAAATGGGAGGACCTTTCTTTCTGTTTCAGCAGGATAATGCACCAGTACATACCGCAAAAAGCACATATAAGTGGTTTCTTGAAATTCGTGTAGCCATGATGGACTGGCCTGCCAAATCACCAGACATTAATCCTATGGAAAATGTATGGGCTCAGTTAGCACATGCTGTTTATGCGAATGGACGCCGGTTCGAAAATGTTCAACAACTTAAAGCCTGCATTGTTGAAGAATAGGAACGATTGGATTCCAGTTACTTGAAACATCTTCTGGACACAATGCCTGGTCGAATATGTAAAGTTCTGCTCAACAATGGAAGTTTCATAGGATACTAAGTATGAAAATGTAACAATGGCTTTATACTTTTTGGACAACTAAAATTGAATTTTCTCATTATTTTATTTGGTATTTGTTATTTTTACTTGAAATTATGGTTGGCAAGCAGTCAAGTTAACATGATGAACATTGTTGATTCATATCGCATTTTGGTTATGCATTAAATAAATATTGTTAAAAAACAAGTGGCTTTATACTTTCTGGACGCACCTTATTTATATCATAGTTGTTACTGGGTAAGGATTCTCATCCTAAACCGTTTTCCAATAGATAACAAAGAAAAAGATTTACAGTATATAAAACAAACATGCCACATAGCTCTTACCTTCCTAAGAGTCAAAAAAAAAAATAAATAAATAAGATAGGATATTTCTGAATGGCATATACAAACTTTCAGGATATGTTCCAGGAACCAATACGAGCAGGAAATGTCATATGAACATGGGATCGAAAATGCTCTTTTCTAGAATTATAACAATTTGCATTAGACAAAATCATTGTTAAAACATATAGGAGTTCCAAACTGTATTATTTATTTTCATGGTATAGCAAGACAATACACTTACGGTACTTTAGTAATTACTCAAAATGGCCTCCATTACATTCCAAGGAAGCCTGTGCAAGTCCATGTAAGCTCAGATCATGTAGAATATTAATAGTCAAACAGACTACCTATTTCAACTCCTGTGCCAAAATGGAATTCTAATCCAACATCGAGGTTTCAATCTTTATCATCAACAAAAGCTCCAAGACAAAATTACGCTGTTTTCAAGAGCTCTAAGACGAAAGTAATTTAGGCTATAATCATAAATAATGCATCATTTATATACTCTTACTTTAGATTTACACTTGATGTTGTTGCAATTTCCTTTCTTCTTTCGATGTCTTGAAGCAAAAATTGGCCATTCATCACTTTGTGTAGTCTAGCAGTCGCTGATTCTTCTATTCACTTGCTTACCATTTGCTCAATACAGCACAGAGCTAAAGGAGTGCTTCCTCTATTGTCTTTCACTCTTTCCCAATAGTCTGCTAACTCACTATCTCCAGTTACTGATCATTTTTAAAGATTTTCAAGAAATTGTTAAGTACTAAGAATTCTCTTTTCTAAGAAAAGCCTGAACAGGAATTCTATGCATTGAATTCTATATTGCACAAACTTTGCCTTGCATTGTTGGTCATGAGACATATATTGTTGATCCTTGCATATTGTTGGTGCATTGAGTGTTGACACCATTGTTGATACCTATTGTTGCACAAACTTTTATTTGCATTGTTGGTCATGAGATATATATTGTTGGTCCGTGCAGAGTGTTTGCAGAGTGTTTGTGAATTGTGTGTTGATACCATTGTTGCAAAAACTTTGTCTTGCATTGTTGGTCATGAGATATTTCTCATTAATATGCTCTGCCATAACCATGAATATCGATTTTTTTATCAATAATTATTATTTTTTCGAATTCTGAGGTAGACAGCGACCTTCCTCATGCTTTGAAGGTCATGTATGTGAAATTTCATCAAGATCGGAATTAAACTGTAGATTTGTATAAAAAACGTACAGACAAACAGACCCACAAACATCCTTCTTTATATATATAGAAGATAGAAAGATTTTTATTTCAAACATACCGATTTAAGTGTGATTTAGATTTTAAACCAAAATCTCATGAGCAAAACTGCTCATTCAATTGTGGTAGATTTTGTAAATTTTCTAATTTATTTTTGCAAATAAAAAAAAAATCACCTTAAAAAAGACATAATACAAATGTTTATAATTGTTGTCACCCCAACAAAATATAATCATTGACAAATAAACACTAACAACATCTGTATTTTTAGTATTTATTGTACATTTGGGTTCCAATCAAAAAGGTTTTCAATCATCACATAAATTTTATGCTTATTTAATCTCAATTATTTTAATAGTCTTATCCTCAATTTTATCTAAAATAAATAAATAACAGATCAAGAAACATCCTTTCCCTTTGAGTGCAAATTTGACCCTTATAAAACAGCCCAATTACTATTTTCTTCACATTTTTTCCTAATTGTCATCCTTTTAGTAGCTGATGTAGACATTACCTCATTAATGCCTATTCTCATCTTATTTTCTTATTCAGGTTTATTTTATGAATGAAAAATAATAGCAGATTTAAAAATTATAAAATTTGAATTGCACTCAAAAATTAGCAAAGTGAATTTTTGCATGGATTGGTAAACCTGCTGGAAAACACCAGGTGTATGACTGATGATGTCACAGCTATCCAGGATCTGCTGACGAAGAGTTGCAACATCTTGTACTGGACAGAATAAACAAGAGTTCCCAAAAGAAGAAGTCCAATAGATTCTTCTTTCAATTGTCGTAATTCTTCTTCTACTATAAGACTCCTTCAAACTGTTTTAACTCTAGAAAGAAGCGTCTTCGGACCCATGTTCATACAAGTTTCTGTTTGTGTTGGTCCCTGGAATACATCCTGAAAGTTTGTATAGACCATTCAGAAACACAGTGTGTGTACATATACTTAACGAGTAGATTCTTAATCTTTTATGATAGATTTTATAAGGGCACAAGAGAGATTCAACACAATGTGAATTAATATTTCTGTAGATACAAGGAAAAGGTTTTTTGTAACTCTTTTAGGCAATCTAAGACTCGAATCATCCAATTAATCAACCATGTTACTGAGCCAAAACGTATAATTTATCTTCACTTTATTTGAAAATATTTATTATTAAATATTTTGAAAGTAAATCAAGCACTTATTCTTTAATATTGAAATTTTATGATATTCATAGTAATAAATACATGGTTTAAATTTTTTAAAATTCAGTTTTGTTCCTTTAGTTGTAAATATATAGAATCAACTGAACCAATTATTTTGCTTCTTTCTTTAGCATCATAGGATGTGGATTAGTACAAGCCCAGTATGCCATTGCCAATATTTCTGATAAATCTTACACAACAGTGAAATATTTTAGCAAAATGCTCAGGTATTAGACTTGAATTTTCCATTAAATGAGATTTTCCAGGTTATTAAGCTAAATTGTTATATTATTTTTCTTTCTCAAAATATTTTACAGTGCTACCTGTGATTGTATAATCTTTTTCTTCCTTGGAATGGTACTTGTCAACGATAAACATATCTGGCATACAGGCTTCGTTTTATGGTCACTGTTTCTCTGCCTTCTGTATAGGTTTTGTAGTGAGTGTTTCTATTGGTTACTGACTATTAAAATAAAATTTTGTATTTAAAACATAAGTTTTGATATTAAAAACATTAACTTTTCTACAACAAATACTTTAAAAATATAAACTGAGAAAAATATTTATTTTCTTCTTTTTAGGTGTATTCCTTCTCACATTTGTAGTAAATCGGTGGGAGAAAATTCGTTACATAGATTATGAAGAACAATTTATAATGGTAAAAGCATCTAATTTTTAAAATGTTTTATATGTATTTTCAAAAGCTTCTGGTTTTATACAAAGACAGAAAATACATTACAAAAAACTGCAAGTTTTAATGCCATCTTTTGGATATTTTTGTTTTAAGGCATATGGTGGCCTTCGAGGTGCTGTATGCTTTTCACTTGTCATCATGCTGAATGATAAGCTAGCTCCAAATAGAAACCTCTTTGTGACTGCAACTTTGGTTGTGATTTTATTCACTGTATTCATTCAAGTAAGAACTACCTGTAATAAAAGAAAAACTGTTATTAATGTCTATATCTTTAAATTATGAAAACATCTTCAGGTTTGTTTTTAAAATAAAATGAATGTTATTTTTAATGATTTAGGGAGGAACAATCAAACCTTTAGTCAAATGGTTAGAAATTCAGAGTCATAAAGAAGGATATTTAAGTCTCACTTGTGAAATTAACACAACAGTAAGTAAAAAATAAAAAAATAAAATCTCTCTCCTCAGTGGTTATTAAAATTTTTCCTTCCATAAGTGAAGGACAGTTCACATGCAAGTTCTTACTACTCTTACAGCTTAAAGTTTGTTTTAATACCAATCTTTTTATTAATCAAGTGTCATGATTTCTTCAGTTAATAGATCACGTGATGGCAGGAGTTGAAGAAATAACTGGAGAAAGAGGAGAAAATTATTTTAAGGTTTCATTTTAAAATACTAGAGCAAATTGTAAATAGAAAATGTATTTTTAAATAGAATAAACAGCATATGTTAATGGATTAATGGTTCTTTAATACTAAAACAGCTTCTGATCTATCGATATGATGAAAAATATTTGAAGAAATGGCTACAACGTTCAACAGCTGATAATAGCAGCCTCTTTAAAGTTTATGAAAAACTTGCCATCCAGTAAGAGTGTGATAAAATATTTCTAGTTAAATCAGCAATGTTTAGTTCCTTTCTTAATTTTTTTTTTAAATTTTCAGAGATCATTTTGCTCATTTATATGGACCCTCAGCACATGCAGATAGTGAGAAGCAGATGAAAATACAAAAGTAATGGCAATTTTCTAAATTTTTCTAATTTTTGAAAATTAAATAATTTAATAAATGCAAGCTTGCCCTCTGAACCATGACAACACTAGACTTGGGTCAAACAAAGACTCAACCGGTTATCCCTTCTCATCTACGCTCTGAAAATTTCATCCTCTGTTCATACAGTCGAGTGGAACTTTACCAAAGCTAACCAAGAAAAGCTATTGGCCTCATTTTTGGAATAAACTTTCCCGACTCTGGGACTAAAAAGTTCTGCTCGACTGTTCATCTCGTACATATGTTTAAGGATGCTAACATATCTTACTACCACCTTCAGCTTTGCTTTTCATTTTGAGAATCAGAAATTACCAGGGATTTCTGAAATGAATGCCTATTTTTTTCTTTCTTGTACATACACTGATGAGCCAAATCATTATGATCACCCTCTTCCACCTCTGGCATGCAAAACGGTTTTAACACTTCATAGCAAAGATTCTACATGTCCTTGGAAAGTGTCCGAGGGAAAATTGTGCCAGATTTCCAAAAAGAGTTTATGCTCTGGTGGATTATGAAAAACTTAGCATCTCCACCATCGATGTGTTTGTATCCAGTGGGACATTTGGTGATCAACTGTTAACCTTGACGTCGCTGTACCCTGAAACAGCCATCGATGAGATACAAAAGAAATTGTGATTCATTGGACCAGCAACTCTTCTCCATTGCTGCATGGTCTAATAACAATGTTCATGGCCCACTGTAGTCTTAAACTTCGATAATATTATGTTATCATCTGTACCTCGTGAAGTGCATCAGGTGCAGAGTCCCATAACCAAAAGAGTCTGATAGACAGTGTGCTTAAATACATTTGCATTCAGCTTCATTTGAGCCACTGGTAGCCACCTATTTGGCCTCGCCAAGGGAGACAGTCTCTGACATCCGCATTCATTGATTAGGTGTGGACGTCCAATGCCTCTGTATCTGCTACTGGTTTCACCAACCTTCTTCCACTTTTCATAGATACTAACAATGGCAGCTCACGAACAGCCAACAAGCCATGCCATTTTGGAGATACATGTCCCTAACTTTTGGGCCATCACAATCTAACCGTTATCAAAGTCGCTTAAATCAGCAACCTTTCCCATTTACGCACACGTAGTTGACAAAATGATGCCTCACCATCTCTGGCAGCCGTTAAATATCATTAATGTTAAAGAATTTTGAGTTACTGTGATGTGCTAGAGAAGAGGAAGCTATGGTGACTATTTCTTGCAATTACAGTGAGTGATCAGAAGGTTCAAATATTTACATAGCTCATAACAGTGGGATAAAAAGGGAAAAAATGAGAAGCATCTCATTTATATCAAGTCTTGATTTACAAACAAATTCTGTTCCAAGGCGATTATTATACAGGGTGAATACAAAAGTCTGAACCCCCCTTTTATTTTTTGAACCGAAGCAGATATGTCAATTTTGATGAATCCAATGAATAGGAAGTTGTGGGTGGCCTATCCCATGGTGCACTTTTCATCATCCCAAATATGCAAATTAGGACACATTCAAAATTTATCTCAAAAACCGTAAGGGATAGAGAAAAAAACCCAATTGCAAACTTGTTCAGCATAAAAAAACAAACAAAACAAAAAAAAAAAAAAAAAATCATCCAAATCGGACCAACCAATCACCCACAATCACAATCCGAAGCAGAAGATCATGTTGACCATTTCCGGAACAGTGTAGCTTGCCATCCTGGAATTGTTCTGTCTTCTGTGTGCTGAAACATGCCTTTTATTAGCTTTTCCGCATGAAAGTGAATGTGAGTGTGGTAATTTATGTTAATTTTTTGATTTGCATGCTTTACATGGTGGAAATATCAACATTCAGTTTTCCTTGTGCAGTGTGACTGTTTGTAAGCTACAAACAGTTCACCACGTGATTGTGGGTGATTGGTTGGTCCGATTTGGATGATTTTTTTTTGTTGTTTTGTTTGGTTTTTTATGCTGAACAAGTTTGCAATTGGGTTTTTTTCTCTATCCCTTACGGTTTTTGAGATAAATTTTAAATGTGTCCTAATTTGCATATTTGGGATGATGAAAAGTGCACCATAGGATAGGCCACCCACAACTTCCTATTCATTGGATTCATCAAAATTGACATATCTGCTTCGGTTCAAAAAATAAAAGGGGGGTTCAGTCTTTTGTATTCACCCTGTATACAAGACAGTGGTGGAGTGGTTAGCAAAATCAGGCAGCCAATTTCTAAGAGGATGGAATTCAGAAACTGGTCATACGATACGATAAATGCCTTAATATAGGTAGAAAATAGGTTTAAAAGTAGATTAAGGTCTAGGCTATCGTATAAAAGTTAAGGTGTTTAATAAAATTGCCTTGTTTTTGGTTTTATATCTGTACTTAAACAAAATACAAGGCATGTTTTTTAATTATTATATGTATCTCGTAAATTAGAATTATGTATATTATGCATTATTAGCCGATTTAAAGAGTAAAAACGATAGACAAAATATCTAGATACTTATACATTATTATTATTGACTCCATGATGAGCAAATGGTGAGATATGTTATGTTTATTTATTTATTTATTTATTTATTTATTTATTTAATAAAATAAAACTAGATGAATCCACAGGTCAGAACTGGTCAGAATTGACCGAGAAGTTGGCCCATGGGGATCATCAAATCAAACAAAACAAAAGTTAAACAGACCAGTATACAATAAACAATAAAAAAACAACAGAAGCAAAATCTCGCAAATACAGACAAAAAAAAATAGATTATAAAAAATAAAAAAAAAAAAAAAAAAAAAAAAAAAAAGGCACTTAACGGTAGTTCAATTAAAAAAAATTCTTATTTGAATCTCACAAATATTCATCCTTTCTTTTATTTTTTTAATGCAGATAGGCCCAAAGAAATGTATATGTATTTCAATAAAAGAAAAGATTACTAGGGGGTGCCAACAGGCACTTGCAAAAAAGAGCTGAGTGAGTTAATTAGTCGGAGGTTAACGATGACCATGTGCCCGCTCTGCGGCCACATTGGTGAGGCGCTACTCGTTGCCTCTTCGACATGGTCGTGGCGGCATAATCTGTTTGAAATTGAGAAATTAATAGGAGAAATGCGAACAAACTAAAATGTTTTAACTGTTAAGTTTGAGTTATGATGTTATCTCTTCTCAAATATTTTTGATTTTTCGTTTTGCAAAAAATTGAACAGGGCTTCGCCATATATTCAATGAAAAAAATCTATTTGGCACGTTTTTCTATTGTTTACATTTCTTTTTTCACTGTTGAATCGATTTTAGAGGAAAAAAAGAATTTTTTTTTAGCACATGATTTTCTCTATAGCAAATCATAGAGAAAATTCTTTTTCTGGTGATTATTCCTCGATGGCTTGATCGATTTTTCTGAAAATACTTCAAAACCATCTATGTTCTAATAGAATTAATTGAGTAAAATATGGTTGAAATCGGTCAAGTGGTGTCGGAGGAGTTAGAGGATAAATGTTTTACATTCTCATCAGTAAAGAGCTGAATATGCAATAAGTCACCTTTGACTTCTACGATTATAACATGTTAAAAATTGGTTATCTTAAGCACTCAAAACTACTGCTCCTATCCACAGTCCTGACGATCTTTTCCCATGAAAAAATGAGTAGTGTGGCCTTCTTCAATCTGGGGCTATCTTAACTCAGTGCATGTAAATTTTCTATTTAGCTGTTACAGAAAAACCCTTAAATAACATTTATTAAAGTATGTATACATTTTTGGGGGCTCTCCTGCATATACAGGATATATCTATACATTTGTAACAAGTGTCACAGGTTGATTCCTGGGATCAAAACAAGAAAGAATGTCCATATGAACATATGTCCTACAAAGTGTTGTCGCCAACTTACCATTACATGCATATGTATACAGATATCCCTTGACATAACTTATGTCGACACCTTCCCACGATAATGGATCGGGCATCGAGCTCCAGTGCATTGGGCTACCCGGTCTCCTTACCTTAATCCACTGGATTGTTATCTGTGGGGATATATCAAAAAGGGAAACCTCTGCTTGTGGACGATCTAGAAGAGCGTATCATTACACTTATGTAGCTATTCGACAAGACAAAGGTATCTTCGAGCGCCTTTGCCAGTCCATGTTCAGGCCTTGCCATGCATGCATTGCTGTTCATGGTGAATGGGTGAGAAATAACAGTTAAATAAATCTACTGTTGAATAAAACCTGTTGTCCTGGGAGTAGAACAATTTTCAGTGGCGAGTTGTTTTTGGTCCACCCTGTATATTCATGGGAACATTCTTTCATGTTTTGATCCCAGGAATCGCCATCTCAGGAATGGTTAGAAATGTTTAAATAAATACATGAAAATAAATAAATACATTATAATTTTTATAAATTACATTACTTCATTGTTAAAATATCTAGTATGTTAACTTAATTAAGACTGCAATAAATATGGAAAATATTAACACAAAATTACATTTCAAAAGTCTGTAATAATCACAAAAGACTTATACACTGTCTTGCCAAAAACATTGGGAAATTTGATAATCTAAGCATATAAATCAATGATCACAAAACATTAGCTCTACGGCGTAGTGGTAGCACCAGCAAATTTGACAGATGACATAATGCAATCAGCAAAAAGTGTGCACAAAAGTGGAAATCCACACATTTCCGTGGTTTTCGATGGAAGACAGCAAACCTTGGCAAAAAATGTGCACGGAAGTGGAAATCCGCACATTTCAGTGGTTTTGGATGGATAACATTTGAAACGCAAATGTGTGTGACATCAAGAACATTGGATGAATGCAGGACTAATCTTGCACAAAAATGTAAATTCACCCATTTGAGTGATTTTCGGTGAAAATCATGAACATTTGCCAAAAGTGTGCAGGAAACTGTAAATCAACCCATTTGGGTAACTTTTGGTGCAAATCATGAACGTTTGCCAAAAGTGTGCAAACTTTGTCAAAAAGTCTGCACAAAAGTAGCATTCGCGCGATACTTTCAATAACCATGTGTGACTGTCAGACTGCCAAAGGGTACTGCGAGATTCATCACTCCACAGGTTTCCATTGCTCTGTTGATATCCAGTTGCGATGTGCAAACACCACTTTAACCGTTGCTGACCACTGGTCTTTGCTCTCCCATTGTAGTCCACCTGTCTCAATAGCTGCCAAATAACCGTGGACTAATGATGGTTCCTGATGCCTGTCCAAATTCCATATTGATTCTGGGAGCAAAAGCAAATACGGTAGATTATCTTAGTCTTCTGCAGCTCTGCTGATCTGTTAAAGTCAATCAACAAAAAATTGGAGTGGGCATTCCAATTAAATTTGCAATTTCAATTGTTAGACATTTAACTGGATATGCCCATCCAACTTTCACTGGACAGATTATAGTGAGTTTGAGTTTTAGTGCTGTATTGTTTCACAGTTGTTGCTCTTTCATGTTTCTACTTCACAGCATTACCCATTGTTGGCTTAGGTTTAACAGTGACATATACACAGTTAGAGTTCTTCTGCATGACCCATTTCCTTAATGGACCTTGATTAATGTTTTATTTGTGCAAATTTTAGCTTGCTTTCATAGTCACTGGTGTCTGCACAAGAACTTTCCAGTTTTAAGGGATATCTCAATACTTTTGGCAAAATACTCTTTTCTTCTATAATAAAGTAAACTTTTATTATGTAATTTTAAATGTCCTGATGAATTTATATCGTGGTTTGTAACAGAGCTTTCACTACGAAGCAAAATGAGAGAATTTTCGATATAGAATGATGATCTAATATGAAATCTAAATTTATTTCAGCACTTGTAGTACAGTATTATTAGATGATTCTGTTGCTGCCCCAGAAGCGGAGCCCATTAGTGTAGGATTACCTATGCTTCCTGGTCCTCCTCCACCCAAACCATCTAAAAAAACAAGTAATGCCTCCTAGGCTTAAGTAACAAATGTACTGAATACTTATTAGATTAAAAGAAAAACACTGACACCTCTTATCATTTTAGAGGGTCCTGCTTGTCCATTCTCACCTTCTATGTTTGAAAATACTGTCAAGCCAAAAGGTAAGGTGAGCATGATAGCCCAAACATTAGTTGGTGTAGGCCAAACTGTTGCTTCACCTCTAATGATGGATTCTCAACAAGCAACTCAAACATTTAGAAAAGCACTTCGTCATAATTATTACAATAAGGTAAGTAAAACTGAAAATAAATTATCACATCTTAAATTTAAAAAAAATTTTTAACAACGTAACTTTTCTTCTAGTTTCACCAAAAATACAATCCTAATTTAATTCGTGATGATGAACAAGAAATTGGTGAGCAACTTCGACTACGTAGAATGAGAGCACGCAGATTGACCATGGCTGCCTTGTCACCTACAGGATCTAATCAAAGCAGCCAAATTGATTTGACCCAAATCCCAGAGGGCGATGCCGATACAGCACGAGGTTTACATAATGATAGATCCAGATCCCAATCGCTTGCTGCAACGACCGAGATTTTGGCCGAGAGGGCTCGCCAGCGTAGAAAACAGAATCTCATGAAAGCACATACTGTGGATGGAGATGGCACTCCACTTATTAATACTGGTAAAGGACCAACACATCGCCAGATATCTTTCATAAGAAACGGTGGTGTGGGATCGCCAGAAAGTGATGAAAAATCACAAGTGAGACATTCTGCAGGAGAATTGGAGATGAAAGGAATTGGTTTGCTTGATCCCATTAAAGAACACGATAATGGTGATGATGATCATCGTGGAGATCCTGCTGCTTCTCATCATCATGAGCAGGAAGAATCTGCAGCGGATGAAACAAGCCCATTTCTCGAAGGCAAAGATGGAAATGGTCAAAACCGTAGACTGCGATTAAGCAAAGAACATAAAATTGACCTAGATGATCCTGAGACAACAGTTTAAAAATTTCATGAAATTACCTAATAAAACTATATTTTTAAAGGAAGCAAAGATATTGAGTTTAGCATCGTGTTATGTTTAAATTGGTTTACAACTATGGTATATATTTTTGATTTCAGATGTTGTTTCTTTTGTGTGTGTGCTTTCTTCCATTATTTGATGCTGCTTGCCTTGTTGTCTTTAATAATGAAACTGATTCTAAAATTAATTGCTACATAAAGATGTAAACTTTTGAAGTGCTAGTGAAATGGGGGAATAATGCCAGAAAGTAACAAGAACTTTTAATTATTTTCAAAGCATATCAAATATTTACATACATACAAAAAAAAAGAAAATTTTTATATTGTCTATAAACGAATGATTCAGATGTATATTTTTATCATAGTTAATAATTCTAGCATAAAAGATGAATGAAATTAATTAAAAATTAAAATTATTATATGCCTATTTTATACTCATATTCAAATAGAAACGGTTGTAAGAATTTTTGATAGTATATGTATACTATTTTAGAAAGTACATTTAATGCATGAGGGTTACAAAAATGTTAAAAGGGCTCTATTATATACATAAACTGTTGAAATTGTAAAGGATACCTGTTTTAAAATGATTGAAAAAGAAACAAAGTTAATAAAATTAGACTGTTACCTTGTAAATAACAAGATTAATTTAAAACTTGGTTTTCAAATTAAATGTTGAACTAAATGTTAATATATAGAAATGATTCTATTTTTATAATAATTTTAAGTTTTTACTCTTGTTAATAATTTTTTTACAAGGACCGTTTGGAGAATTTGAAGACTGTAATTACATAATTCATGTAAGAAATCTAATGAGATTTTCTTAAATAATTTTTTTCTCTTGCCAAGAGTAATGCCTCTCCTTCAAGTGCATTAAAAATAAAATTGTTTTTTTTACCTCTTATACAAGTTTCTTTGTTGAAGAAGTTTAAATAGAAAATTTTTAGGCATACTTAAGTTAAAGAAAATTTCACCAAATCTTAAATGCATGAGTAAGATATGTTAATTTCATGTTTAATTATTATAAAAGTGTTATTTATAAGAATGATTCTTTTATCATGTCATTGCCTAGGCAATATTATTTCTCATTATGTGCTCAATAACAATGCTAAGCTTAAGTTAACAAAGCAGCTAAAATGATATTCAGCAAAATTTAAAATATACCATATGTTTATAAACAAAGCCATAAGCTTTGATAAAAGCAATTTTAGTTTAAATCAAAGGTAATAATTGCAGAATTCATTTTGCCTGAATATGGGTTCAACAGTTTTGTATCTAGGTGGAAACAGAAGGGCAAAGCACCATGCCCTTTTTCTTGGACTTGTTTAAATTAACCATTATAATAAGTGCTTATGCCTCTGACTTGCCTTATTTAATGTTCACTTCCCTGCTCTACTATTTTGCTAGATGCAAACCTGTGCAAAACGCAATTTTACTTAAGATCAGCTCCAAAATATTTTCTTAATTCAGTTCAGTTCTTTGTTTCATCTTGAATTTATTTATTTATTGAAATTTTCTGCTTCCACTTCATTATTATGGCTTATCACAAGTTTACATTCTCCTGAGAGTAATACAATTGGGGAATTAAGCATTTGATTCCCAAAATAATTTTTATGTCAATGTGCATATACCAAGAAAAAGAACATTTACACGTTATCACAGAAACAGAATCTACTGCTTCACCATGCTCATATTGCAAACAAGCTCGGGAATCCCCTTCTTATGCAAACACTATCTTTACTGAGCAAATTGATAGGAAAAAAAAAATACTATACGCAAACCTAAACTGGGCATTTCCTTTATATAGAAAATCGTTAAAGTCTAACTACGAGAAGTGATCAAAAAGTAAGTTGCAAAGCCTGCAGTGAAACGTATACATTTTTTTTCATGCAACCAATACAGCCAATTGATAATACATACGTTAGGTTATTTTTCGACATAGTCTTCATATTGGCAATTATTGGTTTGTAGGATGGGTTTGAATATTCCCTCCTGGTAAAAAATCCTGTCCTTGCATGTTCAGCCACATTGTCGCGAAGTGAATCGTCGGTCTCCTAGGTGCTCCTTCCAAGTGAGGAAAGAAGTGAAAGCACGCTTGGAGCGAGGTCCGGGCTGTACAGAGCGTGTACGATGATGTCCCAGCGAAACTGCTTCAAAAGCGTGGTGATCTTCTGGACTGTATGAGGTCGTGCGTTGTCGTGAATGAGGATGACTCCCTCGGTGAGAAGTCCTGGCAGTTTCCTCCTGAATATTCAAACCTTATTCCACGGACAGGATTTTTACCAGGAAGAAATATTCAAACTTATCCCACGAACTGACAAGTACTTAAACCGATATGGAGACTATGTTGAAAAATAACCTAATGTATGTACTATCAGTTGGCTGCATTGGTTGTATGAAATAAAATGTACATCTTTCACTGCAGGTCTTGTAACCTTACTTTTTTGATCACAAAAAATTTAATAATAATATAGATTCATTATGTATCCCCCCCCCTCTCCTTAGTAAATAGCGCTCCAATAATTTTAGGAAAATATAACATTGGGAATAGAACATCAGCACATAGTATATAAATCTCCAAAAGTTAAATATCTTTAACACCCAACACTAAAAAGGTCAAAATATTAAAATAAGGAAATAAGCTTTAAAAAAGACTTATCAAAGAAGCATTTTTCATTAATGAAGCAGAAGACACCCTGGCAAAACCTGCATATGAACTTGGCAGTGACTGAGAAGGTCATGTGACCATCATTTTTTATTTATTCTTGTTTTTAATATTGCCATTGGCTCGGGAACTTTTACACGTATTCCCATTTTGGCAAACTGTCAAATTCAAAATCTTTGCACTAAAATCTTGTCAGGCATGGTGTATTGCTGCCAAGGGCAAACATTTTTCTGAATAAAATACATTTTCATCTTTTATTGCCATTTTTTATTTTTTGCACCAGTATCAGCCAATAATTACAAACAATCCATATTTAAATCAATGCATGAAACAAAAACCATATCATGATTTTATAATCATTGAAAAACTGAGACTACAATCTGTGTTCAAACAATGGTTATCATTGATATTCATAAAGAAATGCATCTCATGATGTAATTATTAGCATGACCAACAGAAATCTGTTTCAAATTATATAGTAGCATAGATTATTATTTTATTACAAACTTATATGTTTTATTTTGCTCTACTTAAATGCCATAAAATTTTGAAATGAACGTATGCTTTACTATACAATAACATTTCTTTTCTTTGACCCTTGTGAATATCGTGATTTGAACAAAATTAAATGGGATGTATAGCCATAAATATTATTTATTTTACTTTAGTCAGAAAGACAAGGAGCTAATGAAGATTTAAAATTTTGCTTCATTACTTAGTTGATACCACATTATAAATATTCAACACTTACAAGGGAATCCCTCGAACATGTATGTCACAGATTTCCACCAAATTGAAATATGTTACTCATCTGAAGCTACTATAGATGCTTGCAAAATAAGAAAGGGCGAAATTGTGTCTCTTTCAAAATAAACTGCGAAAACGAAAAAATTTCACCATACATAGTCATACAAGGACTCCATTGTTAAAGCGGTTAGGCTATGTGGGGTTCCCTTGTTAGTCCTAGCAAATTATACACATACTAGTGCATACTAATATACACCTGTAAGGAAGCACAGTTGTAATATTATATGCATTACATACAACTGCTAAAATCGATGCATAAATGTTCTCGAATACTAATATACAGGGTGATTACAAAAGAACTTCACACTTTTAAAAATTTAATACATCAAAGCTATTCAGAATATAGACACACCACACATGGACTCTTGAAGTTTATTGTGACAGTTAAAGATGTTCAAGATGCCCCCCTGTCGTGACAATCCCGCATTGACATGTCTCCCTCAATCCCACATATCGCTACCGGAATGCGTTCTTTCAGCTCGTCTAGGTCACGGGGAAGGGGTAGGGTGACGACCTTATCCTTTACACACCCCCATAAAAAGAAATCACAAGGTGTGAGGTCGGGGCTCCGTGGTGGCCACTTTGCAAGTTCCAGGTTATTGTTTGCTAGACCAATTCACCGCTGTGGCAGAGTGGCATCAAGAAATTCCCGCACCTCTTGATGCGGGATTGTCACGATAGGGGGGCATATTGAAATCTTTAACTGTGTCACAATAAACTTCAAGAGTTTTTCTTTAAGAATCCATGTGTGGTGTGTCTATATTCTAAATAGCTTTGATGTAATAAATTTTTAAAAGTGTGAAGTTCTTTTATAATCATCCTGTATAATAACCTAAATTAATCCATGAAAAAAATTAGGTGATGATTGATTTGATAATAAAGATTACACACCAAGTATGTGTGTAGTTTAAACATGTATAAAGAACAACTTACAGAAAATGGTAATTCCCATTTCAAATTTACCAAGTGACATCATCTTCAATGGATGCTAAGCATTTAGCAATGTGTCCATCAATATCTATCTGGGATGCACTTTAATGGAAAAAAAAGGATTGAATATTAATAACACATTAATGTTTGTACATGTTAATATTTGAATGTCGCAAAAACCACCTGAGAGAAAACTGTTGTTGACAAAGAGGACAATGATGAAGTGCTTTTGGTTTTGTTAGTGAATCTGCAGAACATGGCTGATTTATGGCATCAGTGCCATTTTTAAAAGTTAACTTTTCTAAGTGACTAGATGATAACTCTTCTTCAGCTAGTTTTTCATATCTTTTAAAATCACCATAATATAAGGCTAAATCCATTACAGGCTCTCTTTTGACCTTTAATTCACTAGGTGGCAAAGGTGTCCAATGCATTTCACCAATCTTGTTTATCCTAGAAAGTGAGAATTTTTCTGATGGAGATTGCTGTAAAATACAAATAAATATATAAATATTGTATATGAAGTTTAAAAAAAAAAACTAACAAATTATATCTTAAAAAATAATAATATTTTAAAATAAGAGAAAAAAAAGATTTGCCAAAAATAAATATTAAAAATAAATAAAATTTAGAGCAACAGCTTAAGAACGAACAACCTGCTACAATACAAGCTTTTAGTCTTCCTTCTATTAAGAAATGTGGATAACTTTGTAGTCTACATTATTGTTATATGTAGGAGATTTTTCAACAGAGATTCATGTTTGTATACATAGTTTTGTTTCAGTCATCTGTACTATAGATTCTATAGTTCTAGTTATTAAACTCGTGAGTCTCCAAATTTACAATGTATGCAAGTTTAGAAATACTCTTACTGAGAAATATTAGTACTATAGAAATGATGCTTAAACATCCAAAGGGCAGTTTTATTTGGATAATCCAATTCACAAAAAAAATGTATTCCAAAGGCTCAAGTAGAAATTGGAAACTGGATACTTCTAAAGTTATAGCCCTGAAAATGTTTGGGTACATATAAACAATTGTTTCTTTTTTTTTTATTTACATTAATAAATACTTCAGAGAAATATATTATATAACACATGGGCTAATAACACTACTTCTATGCCAGCTATCTCCATGATAATTAGATGGCTTATGGGGAGTATATAGCCTTTAATCGTTCAAATTTATGTGCATGAATGTCCATTACCTTTTGCAGAGAGACACTTGATGCAAGAAATAGATAGGGATTTTTTTAATTTTGTAATTTATCAAAAATGATCAATTTCGACCCTTCTCTTAAACAAAATTAGATTACCACACTAGAAATTCCTTTAATGTAAACAATAACTTTTTTCTAAGAAGCTTACATTAGATTACATTATTTAATTATTCTATCCTTTTAAGAAAAATTAAGTGAAAATTTTCAAAATTAATAATAAAAGCCGTGAAGCTCATTTTAGAAACGTTGTTAGCAACATTTCTAAAATTGAATCTTATATTTTCAAAATATCTTGTTTATGTTATTGGAAAAGAACATGAACACTACTGATAAGAGAATTTTTTTCAAAATTCATAAATTACATCAAGTTGAATGTTTGAAGGTGTTGAATTTTGGAATTTATTGAGGGCACTCGGATTCCATTCAACATAATTGTATGTGTGAATAGGCCCTTCTAAATAAATGGATATGCTCTATTCAAATACCATGGAAGGCTTAGTCACATGCATTCAATTTGCTTGCTATCAATGTTACACTCATATCATTCATGTGATCAAATGTTTCCAGACACCTCTACTTTCTATGTCAAAAAGTAGACTTGAGATTATCTGAATTAATTGGGACTGAGACTACCTGGGATATGGGGATCTGGTATTAATAAGTTACAAAACTTGATGATAACCAGCTGCATTAATGTAAAGACAGTGTTCATTTAATACATTACAAAACAACTTGTACATATGTAATTGCTCTAGTAAAGTAAACAAAATATTTTAAATTAATTTTTGCTACAAAAGTCTTATCAATTTTTTTTAGATTGATTGGATGCATCAGCTTGGTTAACCCAGCACCTCGGATAACCAGGGCTTGGTTAACCACGAGTCTACTGTACGAGGGGCGATTGATAAATAAGGTCTCCATGGCTGTAACTTTTGTATTTGTTAACAGATTTTCAAAATTCTTTTTGTATCTTATACTCGCATTTGTCCTCTATATAATGCACTATTCACTTTTTGACATAGTCCCCACCCTTTCCCCGCATTGCGCCAACGCGTGACTAGTTGGGTGAACCTGTCGGAGAGGAATTCCGGAGTTGTTGTCGACACCAGGATTGAATGGCAGCTTTGGACCCTCTTCTGGAGTACGATAACGTCCGCTCGCACACGAGTCACCACACACCAGAGACGTTGCAGCGCCTACAATTCAAAGATGAAAAATTGCAGTTCAAAAATGAAACACTTTGCACATTGCGACTTTCACCACTTCCCAAAGAAGAAAGAGCCCCTTAAGGGACATGAGTTGGTTCTGACGGCGAGGTAAACACTGCCATTCAATCCTGGTGTCGATAACAACTCTGGAATTCCTCTCTGACGGGTTCACCCAACTAGTCACGTGTTGGCGCAATGCGTGGAAAGGGATGGGGATTATGTCAAAAAGTGAATAGTGCATTACATAGAGGACAAATGTGAGCATAAGATACAAAAAGAATTTTGAAAATTGGTTAACAAATAAAAAAGTTACAGCCATAGAGACCTTATTTATCAATCGCCCCTCGTATATCAAGATTATATTGCAATTTACTTCCTTTCTGCAGAATGGCAATTAAATACTTCTTTATGTAATATGGTTTTAAATTGCTAGTAAAGTACATGAAAAGATACTTATAGCAGCAAACTTCATATTGTGTTTTATAATATTTGTTGTTATATTATAATCTTTTCAGCATATTCTAGGTCTCAACAATCAGCCAAAACTGTGAATTCAATAAACTTATTTACCAGTATTATATTATTTATTTATTATATAATAAAAACCAGCTTTATTATTTGTTGATAATCCTAATATGCTCTGTTAAATCAGACTTACATTTTGGAAGGCAATGCCTGTAGATGAAGAAGATGGCAAATCTGATTTCCAAGTTAAATTAAGTTGTTTTAAAGGCAAAATGTTTTTAAAGTCAGATGGTGAATTAGATAAACTATGGTTCTCATTGGTTTGATCATCTGCATTCACAATACATGTAATTTCTGACTGAAACACATAAGGAACAGGTTTACTGAAAATTTAAAAAATATTGTTATCAATAATAATATTATCTTTAAATATCTCAAGCTCTTATGAAAGACCTAATCACACTGATTTACAAATGGTTCTTTTCTTCTAAGAAAATAGGTGCTCACGTATGAGCTCTTTATGCTGATTTCAAAGGTGAAAACAGTTTTGCTCTGGTTATGAAGATATTTGCAAATTTTTATTTTTAGGAAACCATGACAGGTTTTGTATCATGAAATGAATTCATGTCCAGTTCGAGTAGGAACAGGAGAGAAAGGCAAATGACCAATTAGTATGGGAAAACGGCTGATTATTTGCTAAGTGGTCCGTGTTAAAGATGTTAAAATCCACTGGGAGGAGGATGGGTATACACAGTTATTCAAAAAGATGGAGCAAATTTCAAAGAGTTTTCTCAAGCAAGCTGTAAAAGACAAATACATTCTACACATCATTGGATAGAAGAAGTTTCATATTTTAAAAGCCCAACTAGAAGTTCAATGTCGCACAGTAGCACTGTTTCTTGTTTACAGAAAACTGGCAAAACCACAGAAGTTATTTTATCTGCTGCATTTTGCGAGATGTGAACAATCTTCTATGAATATTTTTTTTGCCACTTGTAAATTTGTTATGGTGAAGTGGCTGTTAGTTGAACAGCTGGCAGACTTCAAAGTACACTTGAGCAATGATTCCTACTTTACAGATTGCAGCTTACAAAATGACTTCTCCTGTGGTCTCCATCTTCCTATAAAAAAAAAATATCGCCAGTGTGTAGAATTGAATGGAACTTTTAGGCAGACTTTTAAAACTCTGAACTTTACTCTATCCAGTGATGTGTGGAATACATTTCTTCTACAGTTTGTTTGAAATAAATGTACAGTATAGTCAAATCTCCTATAATGCAACTCAATTGTACAATCTTATAAGAATCTCAGTATTAGAAAACAAAAATAAAATTAAATTGCAATAAGTTATATGGAAACCATATTATACAGGGTGCTTCTAAAGGTAGTTATCAAAGGTTAAACACAGTAACGGGGCACCAAAACAAACCGTTTTTACCATAGCATGGAGAGTTGGAACTCTACCATTGTCCAGCTATGGAGGAGAGAGGTGATCACACTGGTATTTATGATAATGAATGCACATGACAAAAAGATGTGCATGTATTAAAAATTCCTGAAAAAAGGAATATTCTCACAACATTAATTGCAATCATTAACAAGAGTTTCAATCTTCTGATGTGTATCTCTCTTATAGTAAACTCCATCTATCCTCTCCCTAACAAGTGGAGCAGTTGCATGGCCTCCCAGATCACCGGATCTTACTTCCCTTGACTCTTTGTGGGATCACATGAAGGCACTCATCTACCGCACACGTTACTACCATTGAAGAAGTGGTTGCCAGCGAAGAAGTCCATGAAATGCCAGGACTCTTTGGCAACATACGGTGGTCAATGTTGCATGTATCGAAATGGCTGATGGGCACTTTGAGCTTTTGTAAGCATTATTTTCACGTATCAAATTGATATTAATTTTTTTTTTTCATTTGCACGTTACATCACTTCTCTCCCCAGAGGTAGGGTTCTGAAGGGCGCCCCCCCCCCCCCCCCGCCCCATGCTATGGTAAAAACCGTTTGTTTTGGTGTCCCCTAATTGTGAGTAATTGTTTGGGAACTACTTTTCGAAACACCCTGTATAGACACTTTTGCAATCCAATTAGATTAAAAAAAAATCATGTGAACACAAGACCGCCCATATATCGTTAAGCTGCTTATGCCATCTGTTGTAATGTTGCATAGTTTCTGAATTTACAAGGTTGAGAATTCCTTGATAATTAAACTAAAAAATTCGGCATATGTGCATGATACAAAAATGCATGCTATAAGGAGACTGCTGGATTAGCAGAGGGACATATTCAACCATACATGCCGTCAATGGGATTCGAACCCGCATGTCGCTGATCTGAAGAGCGACAAGACCGGCCAATTGATTCTTATAAATTTCTACAGGACATTTTTTTTTTTTGTCATCGTAACCACACTATAAATTGTACAAGAGAAGATGCCTCTTCTATGTTGAAAAATTGTGGGAAAGGCAAGCAGTTATGTTAAATATGATGGTTTTGAAGATTACATTTTGTCTCACCTTTTGAAACATGGAGGGTTAGCTGGTGTTTTTCAGTCGGCGCCCCCCCCCAAGTTAAACCTTTCGCACCTTTTAAAACTACCAAGTTCCTTCATGGGCTGCAAAACATGTAAGCCCTCTTCATTGATGGCCTGGGGCAAAATAACCAATTGTAATGTGATCATTACATGTGCTTTCTTATTTAGTGATTTTGTATGTGATCATTTTAAAGGTAATGACTGCAGTCCAACTTAAAATTATTTATAACTATGTTAACTATTTTAAACTTAAACTGGTTACAAATCCTAAGCAATCTCCCATATCTTCATCTGAATCATGTTAAGTCAAAGCTATGTTAAGTTTTAAAATTTTAAATTAAAATCATAAAAAATTTACTAGAACTAGCAACAATTAGAATTTAATAATAACAATAGGAAAAAATGTTCTGAATGATAAAACTTTAATAAAACTATAAACCTTGGGCCTGGTTCAGAATTGACAACGTCTTGAGTCACACTTTTAACAATTTTATCTTCATTGGGTTTTATTTTGGTGTCGCCTGTTTTATCTACATTGTGTTTCCTCTTCAAACTTAATTTGCCGCGCTTTTCTTCGGCCATTTATCAGTCAAAACAAGTCTTTGGCGAGAGCGTTGCGTAACACAGAAAGGGAAGCCGTTACTTAAATTCTTTCCTACTAGATGGCACCATAATGCTTACAGTAGAAAAACTACTTTAGTAGAAATCAGAGAAATGCTTTTACAAACGTCTCTGGTAGAAATGCACCAGGAATCTTCATAATCAACAGAATACATTGAGAAGATCACAATAGAGGAGATATTATTCTTACCCTGTGGAGAAAATACAGGGGAAAGGAGGGGGGGGGGTTATAATGAATACACGCAACTCAAAAATATTTTGTCGAAATTTTAATGCAATAAATAATTAATATAACGATAAAAAACGATTTATAAAGTTATAATTTAACAGTAAGTAATATTAATTCACCACATATTTTTGAAAAAACTTTTCATATAAGAAATCAAGGTATTTTTCGATACAAGTATTTATTTAAAACCATAACTAAGAAAACATTAATAAACCACCTTTTCATTACTAAAAAAAATTGTTCATTAAAACATGAGTAAAAAAAAACCATCAAACTTTTTAATAATAACAACAACAATCTATGACAGCCATTTTGATTACCGATAGTCGAAATTATATCATTAAAACTTTAAAAAAATTTTAAAATTTTCATTGCTCCATTTCGTTCATTCTCACTCGGTCCTGTTACTCGGAGTCACCATCGCCGTCTCCCGAAGAATCAAACCAGGTGAGTCGCTCCTCGTAAAACTTGATAACCAACTCGGGAAATTTCACATTAGCATCGCTGGCTTTTATAAATTCCAAATTTTGTCTGCCCTGCCACTTAACGAGAAAGGAGAGTTCTTTATTTTCATCCATGGTTGCGCCAACGACGTTTTCAAGTTCCAAGCCTTCATCAAGCCCACTGGGTAAAGTGGACAAACTCGCCAACTCTTTATTCTTGCTTCCATCTTTGGACACGGCTTTGCCAGATTTATTCTCTTCGTTCTTTTTTAATTGATTATGGAACTCACTAATCAATTCTGGGCAATTAAGATTTGTTTCCTTTTCCCAGCTATTGTGTTCATGGCCTTCCCACTTAACCAAGTATTCCACGTTACCGTTCTTGGTTCTTTTTGATAACACTTCATCGGCTCTGGGTTCGGTAGACTCCGGATTAGTGGCCGTGGCGGCCGCCGCTGGCTTGGTAATTTTGCGCTTTCCTGTACTTTTTACCGGTCTACGGCGTTCATGGTTGGAATCGTCCATTATTATTATTTTTTTTTTTTTATAAAATTACAAAATGATAAATGGCAACAGAGAGTATTCGGACAGGCTCACAACTTGATGTTGAAGGGATTGTTGTCACGTTACTAACGTGATCTGGCGCTATCTTTATACGATGGTATCAAGATTATATGAAGCTTGTCAGATTATTTTCTTTCTGAATAAAATCCTTATTAAGAATAAAATAATAAATAATAATAATAAAATAATATCCTTATAATAAAATAATTTCTTTGAATATTTCAATTAATATTTTGTTTGATATTTGTGTTTTTGCTGGGTTTTTTTTTTATTAATTTTTTTTTTCAAAATCTTGGTCGAGGGTTTTATAGTGCTTATTAATAATCAGTATTTAATTTTTTTTTCCTGCATAATAATTTACAGAAAAAGCAGTGTCATTTTAAGATGTTCTCGTCTGATAAATGCATTCTAATATCTTAAAGAAAACACGGGTTTACAGTAAGTTGAGAACTGGTTTTAGGATAAATTAGAACTGATAAGTGCGATTTCTTCGAATCGGTTTAATATTGTAATGATTTTAATCTATTTATCATTAATGACTGAATATCAATGTAAATGCAGAATCATGGTTATATAAAAAAAAAATGAATTCAAGTTTATCTATCTGTAAGCACTCTTTAATTGTTGTGGGTGTCTATTTATTAAGTAGCGGAAGAATGGAGCTGTCCGTCTGTCCGTCCCCTTTATAATTTCTGCATTTTTGAGGTAGAAGGTTGAAATTCCAAATGCAGCTTACTATGGGCATGAGTACCTTCACTATTTAGCTTGGTTTTGATTGGCCCACTGGAGTCGGAATTACGGGGGTGGAAGTTAGAGGGGGCCAAGCAGGGCCGGATTTTCCTATAGGCTAACTAGGCTTCAACCTAGGGCCTCAAGATCAAGAGGGGCCTACATTCAAATTGTTAGCATTAAAAATGGGAAGTGAAAGGGCCTCATAAGTGGAATAGCCTAGGGACCTCTTTTAATCTAAATCAGACCTTGGGGCCAAGAGATCTATGTAGTATTTAGATATATAAGGGAGTGAAATTCGATATGCATATTCCTCTAGGCAAAATTTACATTACTATGAATTTGCCCCAGTGAGGTCAGAGTTGTGGAGGTGGTAGGTATTTGGTCTTTAGAACTATGGCAACATATGGCGTGTGATATATCATTCGATCGAAAATGATGAGAAAGGAATGAAGATAGGATTCATTTATATTTTCTAAATACTAAATTCAAGAAAATCAATTTTTAGATAAAAAAAAAAAAAAAAAAAAAATTGGGGGGTTAAAATGTGCAGATGAAGGGGTAAATATAGATGAACTCAAGGCTTCCGCTACTTTCTTGTTAATGCGATTAATGCAACACTCTTGAGAGTACATGGGTGCTCACTTTCGGGCGTAAGAACGTGCTATAAATGAGAGAGCGAGCTCACATGAATAAAATTTCATAAGAAATTTGAGAAGAGGATGGAGGCAGTATAGTCGTTATGGATACGCCAAATGTAATGTTTCAGGTCCGAATTTGTTCTATTTTAATTAAATTAGGAATGGATAATTATAAAACCTCCCTTCATCCATTCCTGATTTTCCTGATTAAATGCTGTTAAAACTTTTATGTATATTTATCTGGCTACATTAGTCGGCGCGCGATTGGTACTATTCTATCGCGACAAGCACTATAAAAATTACCATTACCGCTACCACCACTCAGACTTGTAAGTTAAATATGCATTGTAAGTTGTAAGGTCTCAGTGGTATTCCAAACAAGATTTAAAATAGATTTAAAATAGGAATTAGGACATACACTGAGCTACCACTTTATTAGGTACATCTCACAAAATATGCAAATTGAGTGACTACCTGATTCGATGTCACATAATCACAAATCACGGTATAAATATCTTGAAAGGAGGTTAGTTTTGAGCGAAACCATATCAAAAATGGGGGGAAACCGCTGATCTGAATGACTTTCAGCGTGGCACGGTGGTAGCTACAAGACGGGCTCGAATGAGCATTTCAGAAACTGCGATTCTCCTGAGCTTTTCACCTACCATCGTTTCAAGAGTTTATCGAGAGTAGCTCAAGGCACACACAACATATAGCCATCGTGACTCCTGTGGAAGGAAAACCCTTCTTGATAAAAGAGGCCAGAGGAGAATGTCAAGATTTGTGTGCGAAAACTTTCTGTCATTACATTAGACAACAATCACACATTACAACTCAGGTAGCCAGAAAACTATCAGAAGGGACATCTAGTCGCACCTTGGCTCGAATGGGTTACCAAAGCCGAAGACTATCTCGGTTACCAACGCTGTCAGAAAAGAACAAGAAAGCGCGTTTTCTATGGGCAAGGCAGCACAAGGATTGGAAAACATATATGAGGGTTGTTCAAGAATTTTTGCCTTCTAGTCCGTAATTTTTTTATTTGTTAATCGATTTTCAAAATTCTTTATGTATCTTATACTTACATTTGTCCTCTATGTAATGCACTATTCACTTTTTGACATAGTCCCCATCCTTTCCACGCATTGCGCCAATGCGTGACTAGTCGGGTGAACCTTTTGGAGAGGAATTCCGGGGTTGTTGTCGACACCAGGATTGAATGGCATCTTCCACCTCGTCGTCAGAACGCAACTCATGTCCCTGCTCTTTCTTTTTTGGGAAGTGGTGAAACTGCAATGGCATCTTTGAACTGCAGTTTTTCATCTTTGAACTGCAGAGCTGCAACGACTCTGGTCTGTGGCGATCGTGTGCGGGCGGGCGTTATCGTGCTGCAGAAGAGGGTCCAAAGGTGTTATTCAGTCCTGGTGTTGACAACAATCCCGGAATTCCTCTCCGACGGGTTCACCCGACTAGTCACACGTTGGCGCAATGCGCGGAAAGGGATGGGGACTATGTCGAAGAGTGAATAGTGCATTACATAGAGGACAAATGTAGAGTTCTCCTTGATGATTGAATAGTGCATTACAAATTGTCCGGTTCAGTCCGTTGAACATCTTTGGGATGAGCTGTAAAGGACCGTTCGCTCCTTGCCTACACTTCTGTCGATTCTCCGGAAATCGCTTGAATTTCTGATGTCTGCATGGGTTAATATTCCTGATGAATGCTTTCAGCATCTCGTTGAATTCACGCCCAAACGAATACAGGCGGTTTTAAAAGCTAACGGAGGTTCAACATGCTACTAGACAAGTGTACCTAATAAAGTGGCAGCTCAGTGTATGTTCATGGGTTCTGTGTCATTCAAGTCATGATGTTCTAACTTAAACTGTGTGATGGTTTTGGAATTTAAAAAAAAATAATTTCCAAAAATTCATTTTCAAATTTCAGTTTACGTGCAATTCTATGGCATTCTGCTGGCGTTAAAAATATTTTGTTATATACGGCGACGATTTTGGGAGTTTCTTGAGATTGAGACGTGAAGAAGTAGCAATAATAAATGAAGCAATGGCAAAACAAAATATTTGTTAAACGTCATTACTGCGATGTCCGATGCCAACGAGAAAGACAGCTCCTGGCGCGGAAAAGTTACCTGACCTTATTGTCCGGCCAACAATCCAGCCTTCATTGTTTCCAACAAACGAAAAAATACTGCTGTTAAAATCCAAGATGGAAGACAATGAAGGTTGAATTGTTGCGTATTAAAAAATTTTTTGGATTTTTAAAATTCTGACTTCGGAATCTTAAAGATCATCAAAAAGTAGGATAGGAATGTATTTAAGACCCACCCTCTATCCCTTTGTCTTCATCGATAAAATTGATTCAAAACTTTAAAAGTTTTACAGTTTCAGTGCTTCTATCTCCGTAACGGTTGGATCAATTCAAAAAACACCAAGAATAAACATTTCTCAAATGTTGTGTATAATCTGAAAATATCATTAAAAGTAGGGGTTCCCATTTGTAATTTCAAAGTTGTCCCCGCTCCACTCACAAAGGGTGGGGTTGGGGGGGGGGGTCAAGTTTGGTATCATTGAATAGCGTTTTTAAAAATATTAAATACGTATTTTTTGTTTTTTCGACCCGATGTGTAGGCCTATCTGTGTTTTTTCAGATATTTGGCTGTTACACTTAATTGAAAAACCTTGTATAATTTAAAAAATATATTAGATTTAAATTTTTAATGGCTACTCAAAAGGAACTAGGATGAAGGCCGTATGTATAATTTGCACAAAAAATATGGTCTATACTAACTTGTAAGATGATTTATACCGTTGTATTATTGGTAAAATAATAAATAAAACATTAACATGCAGCGACATAATTTTGATCTTAATTTTGATTCCAATGCTATATCTGAATACGCCAGTGATTACGCAAAATGTAATTCAATTTAGACATGAAGATATAATGTAATTTGAAAATGAGTTAATGGAATTATGGAATTTTTCTCTGGTTTACAGTTGTTTTCAGACAAAGTTAAATGAACTTTGAATTATGTAAGACGTAATACTGTAAACTAAAATGAAAAAATAGCTGAAAGAGACAAACTTGAACGCTCGAAAACTAATTATTTTTCGAAATAGTAGAAAGTTTGTAATAAGTTTACTCTTTAAAGTATACATTTATACACTCTTGATTTTAACCAATAGAAATATCCTTTGATTCAAGCATTCTTCATGGAAGGCTGACTCGTAAGGGAGAGAACATAATTGTAGCAAAGCAAAATATATTTTCCAGTGGCTAGTTATGAATCACTACCATTATCAGTGAAATGACTTGCATTTTACGATGAAAATTTATGCAATTTTATCCATTACATCAAGAGGTTTCATAAGAGCATTACAATCGTTTTAAAGAATGATTTGTTTATCACGATGTCAAGAGTTGCAGAGTTTCAGGGAGACTTTCAAACAAAGAGGAAGGATAATTCGCTTCTTTTATTGTTATTAAATAATAGATTAATGATCATTTCATTCTGTCACATAAGCTTTTTCATTACATTTTCTCCAGGTAAAATCCTGCGACCCATATTTTTCATTAGATTGGCATCTCCCTTAAATACAACAATACCATTTTGAAATTCGCACTGTAAAAACTTAATTTTATCCATGATAGTGAGGACACAAAATTGTGACATACTTCAATGTGTATGACCAAAGATGTTCATTGTGGAATGTTACTTTACGAATAATTCGTGTTCAGACGACGTTTCGTAGTTTGCAATCCGAAATGTGCCGAATAAGTCACAGTACACCGTTTAGTTCAGAAATTCAGTAATGGAATCAATGTTCGGTGATCGGGTCATCTCATGTGAAATACGGCCACCTGCATCATTTGATCTAACGCCACTGGATTTCTTTTTCTGTTCTTATCTCAAAAACTGTGTATGGGAAAACACCCCAAAGATCAACAACGTAGTAAAGGACATGTTGGAAAGCTTTGCTATAGATACAAAATCATCGAGTATAAAGTTTTGCTTGGCACAGAATGGTTCTCGGTCTTAATATTTACTTCCAAATGACGATGTAATTAATGCATACAATGAATTATAGACAGCGCCAATTTTCTATCATGTCTTTCTTTAAGAGATATAACAGGAAGAGTTGAATGTAGACCTTTAGAAACATCCTGTATAATTCCATATGGCTTATATTGCTGGAATTATTAAAGAAAAGGCAACACAGTTCTATAATAAGTGTGTTTTCAACTTTAATTGGCTGACGCGTTATAATGAACCACCATTATCACACGTAATTTATGTTAGGCCTGTGATAATGATAGTTCACCGAAACGCGTCGGCGAATTAAAATTGAAAATACAGAAACCGCGTTGTCTTTTCTTTAATTGGCCTACCACTCTCTAAGATTATTATTATTTTTTTTTTTCTGCTGAAATCGACTTAAAAACTCATGATTCGAAAAGATATGTTGAAATTTTGAAAACGAAAAATTCCTTCTGTATGTAAGTATGTGACCGGTTTTGTGCAGCTAACTCCTCTGAAACGGCTAATAGCAGAACCAAATAAAAAATATACATGCTTAGAGGGTACCTTAAATTGTGCCTTAGCGTAATTTTTATGTCAATTGGATAAGCCTTTTTAGAGATATTAATTTTTTTTCTAAAATTTAAAAAATGGCTGTAGCGTTCAAACCAGCGAACCAAATTCAATAAACTTGACATGTACGGACTCCTCTCATTAAAGCCGGCCAGGTGGCCGAGAGGGCTAGAGCGTAGACTTTCTAATTCTCGAGTCCTCCGTGGGCATGGATGTTTGTGTTTGTCCCGGGTTGCGTATAGATATAACTTGTGTAAAAGGCGCAAAATGACCATAGTAGTCGACGCCAAAAATTCTAATAAATTCTCATTAAGGCGATTTTTATTTGTAAATGACTTGCTTGGCTGTGATGAGCCGTTTTGTATCTCCAGACCCCCTCCCCCGACAATTTTTTTATTTTTTTTTTACTTATTTTTTTTTTTAATAAAAACTGATTCAAACTTAGAGGGTCCTTTAACTATGCATTGACGTGTTTTTATGGAATTGGGCTAAGCCTTTTTAGAGAAATTAATTTTTTTAAAAAAAAATGAAGAAATGGCAAAAGTATTCATTTCAACACCCTAAACACAATAAAAACGTCAAGAACAGCTTCCTCTTATTGAAAAATACAATTTTTTCTTTTGAATCAGTATCATCAACTCCTAGTAGGCCTGTGCGAATGTTCCATTCCGCCATTCCAATTTATTTTGATAATGCTTTCAGAATGCTGCGAAAGATAAAAAGTGGAAATATTTTGCCATGGCACTCCTTAATTATGCCGGGCAAGAGTAATCCCATTGTACAAATCAAAAGCAAAAAATTCTCATAAAAGATTCATTAAACTATTTCAGTTTTGATCTATTTCAATTCTCAGTTATTCATGCAATTTATATTCAGGTATCGACGTCCAACTTGTTACCCGAATCCTGCTTTTAAGAGACTGCGCAGCTGCCAGTGGTCGTATTTTACTCCCATGACGCCATGCGGGACAAACAGTTGGCATCCAGACGCAAAAATATGGCTTGACGCAAGAAAAAAATGAATTGAAGTAAGTACACGGATAGCATAATTATAACTGAAAAGTATTTGGAAAAGTTCAATAGCGCCCAAAGATGCGTGAGTGGAAAAGTTCAAAAATGTGTGGTTTAATGTTTTGCCCAAACGCATTTTATTTTCAACAAATTCAAAATCCAAAATCTATATTGTGACTAGCAAACTGAATGCTTTGTCATTAGCATTCCCTCATTAAAAAATACACCCTCGGAGGAGGAATTTCAGATAAACAGGTGAGGACGGTGGTAAACCATTCCTCTCAATCTATTGGCTTGCATTCAAAAACTGACGAGCAAGTAATTCTTGTGAACTAATGATGGTGCACCATCAAGTTGGAAACTGGTCATGGATAAAATTCTTCTAATTAAGAAGCATTATAAAGCTCCAATATGTCCAGATAATGTTTGCTGAAATGGTGGTTTAATATGTAAGAAAAGTCCGCAGTAAGCTCGTTGTTAATCGGCCTATGCAATGCCAAAACTTTATTGTATAAACCAGCATAGTTTTTAACATATTCTTTAGAGAACATAAAAAATTTATATTTACCTTATACAATTTCACAGTTGCAAATAGTGACTGCAAATAATGGGTTTTAATTGTCTCGGATAGAGCGAAAAAAGTTGCATTGCAGAATATGGCTGTGAATTTTTTTTGTATAAATTTCAGACTTTGAATTATTGTTAGGATCTATATAGTCATCTTCTTGTTGCTCTTTTTATTTACTTTTTACATCACTGCCTTCGTCTTAACGAACTAATTTTCCTTTTGACTATCATGAAGACATTTATAAAATTTGCAGATTCATTCCTTTATTCCCGTTTTATTCTGAGGACTGCTGAAGAAGCTCCTTGGCTTGAACACTTTTAGAAGCTCTGCCATCCGTTCCCTCAAATCTTAATTTACCATTTAAATAGGCATTTCATTCGTGATTTTTCCTCCGTATCCGAAGGATTCACTTCAGCTAAGCTGTGGTTAAAACTTCGTTGGTTTTGGAGGATTTTTTTGTTATCCTCCCCTTCTCATCTTAACCGTTTGAAGCCATGATTTGCAAAAAAATTAATGGCTTCCCCTTTTCTCCTCTCTCTTATAAAAACTCAGGCATGCGTGGGGGTTTACCGTTTCAGTTCTTTGAAGCTTCCCTTTTTTATTATATAAGGTCGTTCGTCCTCTACCGGTCGATGTAAATTGCTACTTTTTATGTCTCCCTTCATTTCCCCTCCGCGATGGGCGGAATGAGGTCGAGTGCGACGGCAACTGACGAACAACGTTCAAGACGCAGTCTCCCGTTGCCAGGCAACCAACCCTCCATGAACACGTTGCATTCACTCCACGAAATGCTTTGAATGGATAAATGAACCTCGTAATGATGATTAATGATTTTTTTAATAGGTGATATCAAATAAAATGAAATGTAAGACTGCCAAAGTGGATTTAAATGTATTTCTGGTTTAAGTTTTCTTTGTTAAATATAAGTTTTGCAAGACCTTTAAAAATAATTAAATGTATTCGAAAATTCGCAGCTTTCTCTTAGAAACGTCCAAATAAATAAATTCACATTCTTCACTTTTAAATACTTAAATTCCAAGAAATCTGACCTTATTGAAAATTTTAAATAGGTAAATAATATATCTCGAACGTTTAGCTTCCTATTCAAAAAGACAGTTGCGCTTTGTTATAGCACTTTGAATCGTTTGCCTGTAGTGTTTATTACTAAATAGCTTGTGTAATACCCAAGAATCAGGTAATATCCCACTGAAATATGTTGGATAGAGAGTATACATAAGGTTCCAAGTCTAAAACCTGTTTTGTTTTGTTGTTGTTGTTTTTTATATATGAATTCCTTAAGTAGACGACTTTATTGTTGGGGTTTCAGTATCTTAGGCCATGAATGGCTTTCACATTATGGTATATAAATGTATGTATTAATTTAAGAACATTTTAGTTACATTGCCGACAATAGTGAAAAATGTGATGACCGTTTTACTCAGAAACGGTTCTCATTCAGAACACTGCATTACTTTGAATATTTTAAGATAAATTCTTTGGAATTGCTCTCCAAAGTATTCATAACAACACTGTTTCCATTTATTATTGATAAATCTAAATTAAATCGGTTAAAGAAATTTGGAAATTCCAAACTTCCTTAATAATTCGTATGAAAGAAAAATTGATTTAAATGTTGCTCTTCTAATGGGCATATCTAAATGCCCGTTTTCTCAACTGAACGTTCCTTTACCATTTTTAATAAACTAGTTTATTTTAATCGAGTGTTGCCTATCTCAGCGATATCATTCTATTATTGCATTGAGACTCACTTGAAGAAGTTAACAATATCATGAGTAGTTTCTCAGTTCACGGTCATATCCTCAAGTGAGGTTTTCCTTAGTAATAACGAAGGTTAAACCCCGTTTTAAAAATAGGAACTCATTTTTCTTTTTCAAGGAGGACTATAAATTAAAATAAACGAAACTATAATGAATGCTATTTTTGTTAAATATTTCTGATTTAATTATTCTTGAGCACAGCGTTTTTCCGTCTCTTTGCTGTCTAAAAAGTTCAATTGTTGAACAAAATTTATAAATTATTTTTGTGCAACAATTTTTTATCTTCGTTGTTTTTTCCCGCCACAGAAAGAATCAAATTGGAAAAACAAACTATGACTTCACAAACGCAACACTTCCTAGAGAGAAGGCCTGCGGACAAAAGGTGTATACATTGTTACATCATCATCAAGCGGCTACTGTTAACCATATTTCTACCAATAATAAGCCTTAAATTTGGTCGCTTGATGATGATGTAACAATGTATACACCTATTGTCCGCAGGTCTTCTCTCTAGGAGGTGTTGATAATCAGCTCCACGTAAATAAAACTCCATAGAGATACAGGAAAAATGAATTTAATTATATTTTTTTTGCTTGAAAAAAAACAAACGAAATTTCCTTAGCACCCCTTATACGGTTAGAAGTATCCACAAAAAAGGTGGTTTCCGGTCTTTCTCTTACAGGGGCCGAGTCTAAAAAGGGACAAACAGACAGAACTTGGATTTTAATAATAGTGGATAGTGTAATAATATAGAGTTATGGAACACTTGGTTACAAGAATGTCAGTCTATTCCAAAATAAGACACATTAAGGAAACCAGTTGTTATAGGGTCCCAAGTTACTTTAACTCTTCTTGAAATTATTTGTAGAAATGAATTTCACTGGCAGTTTAATCAAATGCTACCTTAAAATCGTTATCTTTTACTTTGGGCAAGAAAAAGCTCTTGGTCGCGAAATATTACTGGTTAATTTTCAAGCTCTATTTTAAAAAGTTCAGTTTTCAGGAATTTTTTGGATTCATTTTAGAATGTTTTATTCAGGACAATAAAGGTTTCTGCCAATTCTAATTTGGCAGTTCTGTTCTATTTATCACCGAAACTCGAGTACATTTTTATTCCGGCCACTGAACCAATTCCGAGCGTTATTCGCAGGAACAAATCTTAGTTGAAAAGAACCCCTTTTAAGTGGCGTCCGGGTTGAGAAATAAATTAGAGGGTCACTCCTGCGTCGGTTGAGTGAGCGAGCTTCCTTACCGGACGCACAAGGAGTAAAAGGCCGGTGCGCTCGAGTGGTCGTCGCCGAGCGTCGTTGGCAGCACGCGTAGTGTCCCCAACGTCCCAGATGGCGTCGGTCGTGGGAATGCTTTGCATGACAGTGGGAAGCGTTGGCACCGCGTTAGGTGGGCGTTCAAATTGGCGTTAAACAACGCGCCCGTTCCCTCCACCCTCCCTTTCTTTGCTTGTGTGTAGTTGTATTTGTGTTTGGGGAAGGTAAGGGAAGGGATGCGCGGAAGAACCACCTGTTGAGCGTTGTCGGCCATGCACACACGCACCACCATTCATCTGAAAGGGGGACAGGTAACGGACGGTGAGCAGCAGGTTGGCGGAGCGAGAAATCTCAGTGCATTCGATAGTGATGATGGTCGTTGTGGCACTGATTATCGCAACAGTCTATCTCTCTCTAATTTATGTTTTCAATCTCTCTCCTCTCCCACTGTGTAGAACTTTTTTTTCCGTTAACGATTTTTTTTATTACCTACAAAAAGAGTGAGTATTTGTTTTCATAAATGAATACCTTTTTCTTTTGGTATAATTTCCAATTAAATTTTTTCCCATCAAAAATTTGTTACTTCGTACAATATCATACTTCAATTATTTTCGATTTTAACCTAGAGCTCAAGATTAAATGAAATTATAATATGAAAATTCAAAAACATATTTTATATTTGGAAACCTCCCAGTGACTTGAAATGTTAAAAACCTTAGAAATTGATTTTATACCCTGATCGTGAGTTTAACTCGAAGGTCAATGTCTACTTTAGATTTCTAAAAAATAATAATTATCGATAATAATCGATTTTCATAATGATGGCAGTGCATATTGATCAATGACGTATATTAAAGATACCTCTCATGACTAACAATGCAAGGCAAAGTTTGTACAATAATAGGTATCAACAATGGTATCAACACGCAATTCACCAACACTATGCAAGGACCAACAATATACAGGGTGATTCAAAATTCAATGTAGAAACTTTTAGGGGAGGTAGTAGGGGTGATTCTAAGCAAAAAAGTTCATATGAACATGGGTCCTCATTTGAACGATAACTGAGATATGAA